>CBVK0102515006.1:0-11551 GCA_900067695.1 Picea abies
TGTTCTTAAACATCAGGCCCACTCATATATATATATATATATATATATATATATATAATCTTGTTAAAAAAATTGTGCACCTTCATGGTTTTCAAAAAAGAATCACATGAGGTTTCACTTAGTATTTGTAGCATTCACAAGAATTTGGAGATTATTTCACTTGCCTTCACTAAATTTTATAGGGTACCGATAATATCTTATCCTGTTCTCATGAAATTTAACATCCGCAACCTTCGATGTACGACCCTCCTTTGTGGTTTCTCTCTCAAAACTCACGTACTAGCAATGAGAAAACAACAACCCACAAACACCTTCCTTCTCTGCACATGACTCAATTTTCTTCCTTCTCTTCGTTCACAACATGTTAATAACCATGAACTTACTCCTCATTGACAACATGTGAATATCCATGAACTCACTCTTCCTTTTACCAATTTTTTTTTCTTTCTCCTCGGGATCTCCTCAGACTCTCTACTCACCCACACAACCAACATAACTCAACTCGAATTGAGGATAGGGTTTCTGATGGCTATGGTTTATACTCTGTCACTCCACCTCTTCCTTCCATAGACCAAACACCTTTTCTCTAATACTACTTGTTGGGATTTTAAGATTTTGAACACAATAACAAATGTAAGAAATATGACAATAAAGACAAATAAAAAAATTAGATAACAAATGAGATTTACATGGTAAAACCCTGAAGATGTGTCAATGAAACATCCATGGGGAAAGGTATCGATATCTTTATTATTAAATATAGGCTTACAATCTAGCTTACCCACCAACCCAATACATCTCATGGGATTCATAAATTTATATCTATCTTGGAACCATTTACATAGTTATCATTATATAAACTTCCACTGGTTTCGTAAACCAACACCACTAAATATTTAGATAGGTAAATTTTAGTATTTACAATTTCTTTTAATTTTTTCCACAATTTAACAATAGCCACTAAGAAATAAAGGGGCAAGGAAGTGCATCTTCCCGTATGCCTAAATGTATAGTTTCAAAATGGAGGAAGAGCATTTTTATGTGCCATGAGAAAGAAGGACCCACACTTTTCTCCAATATATGGGTTAGATGTGATCTGACTAGATATTTAATTAATCATTAACATTGTATGTGGACTGGGAGTCTCAGACTAATTAAAATTCTTTTACTCTTATATTTACTCCTCCAACAAACCCCTATCCAACCCCAATATCTATAGCACACTAAGTACCTAGAATAGTACCTGGAATTTATGATGGGTATGTTATGGATTTGAACATCGATTTGATAGATTCATATTTTTTATGCCGATAAATTTTGATATGTGGATTTTCGATCCACATGTCAAATACATCTAAAATAAAAATAAACATCGTGTAGGATGTCAAATTATAGGTCTCATTATCATTGTTTATATCTTACGTGTAATCCCCTATGTGTGTGTTTCTATGTGTGATAAATTTCATGATTTCATGTGTTCCTTTCTTACATGTAAGATCGGTAGTAGACCCACTATTTAATTTGATGATTGTGTGTGTTCCTTTGTACCATAGTAGTCCCATCATCCCTAACTTGGATCCTATGATCTAATTTACATATATCTTAAACAATTATCTTTACATGTATGTCTTTGGTTATAAATATTGCATAAATGGGTGGAATGTTTGAGTATGCCAATTTGTATACTTTTGGTTAATTTGTATCATATTTGAGAATTCCTCATAGTTTAGACTATTTTGTTTGTAGACTATTAAAAATGAACTATTATTTTATTATAGGTTGTTTTTTTAACTCTAATTGTCAATTCTATCCATCACACAATGATCAAGCAAAACCACCAATTAATTCTCACAATTGCCACTTATAATCATATTCATATGATTAAGCTACAAAATTCATTCCTCATGAAATAAAGTGCAAAACTAGTAAAACAAATGAAATTATGGAAGAACTCATTCTACAAATTCAAAATAAACTAATAGACATTCATAGTTGGATCTTAACAATAACATCAAATAAAATTTTAGTTAATTTTTTAAAAATTGTAAAGAAATTGAAGAAGTATGGTTTGTATTACAAGTTATTATTTAGTAGTTTGACAAAATGTTTGAGAATATTGTATTGATATATTAGTTGTTTATGTTGTATGATAGTCATGCTTATATTTCATATGACATATTGACATGAGTCAATTCAATACAATAACTTTATTTTTATTTTTAAATAACAAGTTGTAATAAAAGAAGTAAATTGCACATAAATAATAATAGAAAACAATACATGAAATAAATACATTAAATACAATGAGTCTAAATCTTTCTTATCTCCTAAGTTATGATTAGAGGAATCAAATCACAAATTTATTTTAAAGTTTTAAACTTCACAAAATATTTTCACTTCGCTTATAATGGTGTTAAGATGGATCTAAGTTGTTAATAAAATTTCACCAATTGAGATAAGTTAAACCATAGATCAACAATATAGTTTTGAAAATTCCAAAATTAGGTAAATGATGTGTATTCAATTCTCACTAATGAGAACATAATTCTCACTCATGAGCACATAATTAAGACTTTTCTAGAGTTGGGAAATTATGATACACTCACTCTAATAATTGAAATATTCTATAGCACTTAAATATATATCTTTTTGTCGCCTAAAATTTCTATGTATATTAAAAATTATAGTGTATATAATTGGCAAAGTATATCCGCACTAGCAAATCATGTACAAGTTTTTCATGATCTATTTCAAGTGCACTTATTATAGTCAGTTCCAAGTTTTGGCTCCATATGCCATCCATCCTCTAAGATACATTGATCTAATCCTTCCTTAATAAATAAAAATAGTGCAATAAATAGGTTAGTACCATGTAACCAATCAAGTGTACTGAAAACAAAATGAACATTCAATCATCCTTTAACATGATAAAAACTTTAGTACTCTAACATTGAAGTAGTATATATACTTATTGATGTAATTGGAAGATTGATTTCTACCTTTGTAATATTTCTCATGAAGAAAATGAAGAACAACAAGGGTTACATAGGCTCTAAATAAATTTATCACCCTAAATGATTGGTACAAAACAATCTCTTGAGGAGCACACTACTTGAGTTTTTAATTTCTCAAATTACTTAATGGATTATTAATAATCTTTTCTTTTCACAATAAATAAACATTTCTTGATGATAAACTGCAACAAAAAGAACTTAGAGAGACATATCTAGTATCAAATTAGGTTTTACACAGTATATGAAACTATAAACTGAGTATTAGATCTTGATATACTGAAAAACATTCTTAACCCTGATCTATAAGAACAAGATCTTGAAGAAAAAGAGATCAAGTATTGAACCAAAGTTTTACATAGTATTTGAAATAATAGCATGAGTATTAGAGCTTGATACAATGCAAAGAAGAGTATTTGAAACAATAAAATGAGTATTAGATCTTGATTTAATGCAATGAGAGTTACACTCTTTATATTAGAGAAAAACAACAAAGATAAATTCAATTGAAGAACCAAAACAAGTTGTAGTTAATATGCGAGAAGGAATCAAAAGGAAATCCATATTTTATGAGCTCCCTTATTAGAAGGATCTATTAATATTTCACCTATTAGATCTTATGCACATATTCAAAAATGTCCCTGATTCTATATTTCAACATATATCAAGGAAAGAGAAGTACACCTAGTCTTCGCGGAGAGATATTTCTCTTTCACATACCAAATTTGATAAAAGACATTTGTGGCCAAACATGAAAAATGAAAAATATGCAGAAGCTCCATGGATTTTGAAAAAAAAAAGAACTAGACCAACTAAAAAATATCATCTATTCAATAAGGACACCTATTGGCTATGGTCCATCATTGGATAAAGATTTTATAGTTGACGGACATATCACATGATTTAAAACACATGATTTCCATAATTTTTTGAAGGCATTATATATCATCATTTAAGTTTTATTGGTATCATTGATTTAGTACTAAATATATTTTGATATTTTGTTGTGTGAAAAATTACTAATTGCCTCTAATGAATGTGTTTGATAGCATATCATTCCATTGGAAATTAGGGGGGATTCATGTCTTACCCGTTGACTTAAGGAATTCCATAAGTCGATTATCAGTGTTTACAAGGTATGTGGTATGAAATGTTCATGTGTGAGAGACATAGATATATTATATTCCATTTCAATTTATCACTAAAGGTTCATACTAATTTACTATTCTTATATTAGGTGGGTAACCTCCAAGGAGATCCATGAATGTGAATTACCAAAATGGAAGAAGGAAATTGCAAAAATTGTATGTGTATTTAAGAAGGATCTCCCTATAAGTTTCATGGACCTACATGTCCATTTAATTATACACCTAGTCGATGACATTGAATTGGTGGGTGTCATATCAATGAGGTGGATGTTTTTTTTTGAGAGGTATATGAAAACTTGAAAAAGATATGTCTGACAAAAGGCACATCCAAAAGGTTGTATGGATGAAGGGTATGCATTGAATGAAAAATCTTTCTTCCAATGTGAATTACTTGGTAAGGATTTTGAGGATGGGCCATGCTTCTGGGATAAAGAATGAGAATTAGATATTATTGATGGAGAAAAACCACAATCTAATGGTTTTCAAGTATAAATTAGTAAGTAAATTCATGATTATTAATGTGGTTTTTTTCCTTGCAATCATTAATTTTCTCTGTAATTTATTTGTCAAATTAACTGAATAACATTTGGAGTTTGAAATAAACATGTTGACATGTAATAGGTGTAGACGGAAGTGCAATAATCAACAAGTTCATTATGTATGACATGGGATTTATGAACAAATGGATTGATTTGTATGATAAAAAGAGAGAAGTGTTAGAAGCAAGGAGACAGTTTAAGAGATCCAACCCAAGGAACACTCCACTTCCCAATGATATTCTTGGGGAATGAGGCAAAGATTTCACTCTAGAATAGGCTACTGAATAAATTAAAAATCAAATAGAATATGGATGTATAGTTTCAAACATAACAGAAGATGAAATCAACATGTGTAGAGGATGTGAAAGAAAGGTACAGTTGGAATTTTACAAAATGTTGTTTGCTTATAGTTTTGACACTATTAACTATTTTAATATTCATCATTATATTTGTTTTCACTGAAATAAATGGTCTTTCACAAGCGAGGAAATATCCTACAATGTGGGCATATGGAAAACATTATCTTGTAGAAACTGTAGATGTAAAGAGGCAATCCTTTGATTATGGAATCATGGTTGATTTCAAGAAATCCAGTCGAGCAAGCTCAAAAGATATGAATATTATTGAACGGAATAGACAATATGTTGTAAAAATCCAAGAGATTATTGAGTTGGATTACCGATCTTTTAAATCTTGTATTTTTAATTGTAGATGGTATGAATCATTTCAGAGGACTGGTAGCAGGGAAAATCCCCCTATTACTATATTTGGTTGGAGTATAGGAAAAACATTGATCTCCCTTAAAAGATAGTTCTACTTCTAAACTACCCCAAACAATTTGAACTCAAAAGACAAGAGAAGGAAAAGAGAGTGTAACTTAGATCCTTTCAACTGGTGTAGACCTCCTTCTCCTTTGTAGTTTCTTGGGCTGTTGGTCTCCTCCCAAAGATGACCTACAAAATAATTGGACAACAAAGCTATAAGATATTCTAGCTCTATTTATCAATGTTAGGGTTCACATATAAATGTAAATGCGTTAATAAATTAAGCACAAAAGCATAACATTTTGGAAAAAAATAGAACTCTTTTATTGAGATGTGAATATTACAAAAAGTTACAACCTTATTATTGGTAGACGCTCTGCGAAACTAGTCCAAAATCCTCTTACTATTTCTCCAAGTGCATCATTCATGTGATACCTCTCACAATAAATTGATATCCTTGGGAAATAGGGAAGGAATTGTATAGGGAGAGGGATGGAGGAGGAATGTTGAGGCCAAATCTCAGAAGGGGCTACAAAACTTGGGCTAAAAAGGGGAATGGATTTTGGCAGAGTTTCTTTGTTCTAATGCTTGATTATTGAATGAAACCCCAGTACCTCCTTTTATATGGCCAAAATATGGTTATTCAGTTTGGGGATGAGATACAATGGGTGAATTGGTTGGGAAATGCTTGATATCCCGTAAACTCCATCGAATTCCTTACAAATTTTTATTTTTTGAAACTTTTGGAGGTAAACACAGAACGTTTAGCATGCAACTTGCGTATGCACATGGGTTTTCTAGTATGCATCTAGAATATGTATGTAGGTAGTAGTTCAGCAGGGCATGTACATGCTCCAAAAAATGTTTTTTTAAAGAGATCCTCAAAAGTAATTTGGAAAATCGTGCAAGTAGAAAGGCCAATCCCATGTTTGCATAGGTAGGGAATTTTAGGGATATAACAGATGCCCCCTAATGTGTGAGGTTATAAGATAAATTGATGGTTGTAATACATTGAAAAAGCTTTACCAATGGTAAGGCATGGAGTCAAGTGAGCCCAGGACCAGAGTTCGAGAGGTCGCTATCTACAAAAAAATAATAATCTCTCTGAGGTGGGAATACCCATGCTCGGGATGAATTGATCATGGCTCCTAATCAAGTACATTACAGATCCATGTCATAGAAATTTATATATAAAGTGTAGCTGTGAGAAATACACAATGGATATACATCTCAAAATCATTCGATGATATTCAAGTACAATATAATATGCATTGTCAAGAAGTATTGTTTCCTGTGGTTGGAGATCAAGACATCATATGTTGAGAAACAACTTCAATATCTTCAACATATCAAGTAGGAGTATAATAAGAGTGTAAGACTCACTACTCTGAGGTCTTCGACATGTTGTCATGGAAAGACTAGAGGATCTCGATCATCGGGCACAAAACTTCACCGATTTTGAATATGGACTTGATTGGACTCTCAGGATGGCCAACTCATTAAAGTCAAGAGACAAAATTTAGAATGGTTGACTTAGGTTGGATAAAACCTACCTTAGACAAAAGAACAAAATATGATCAAACTTAGGCAGTGTAATATTTACATAAGTCTGTGATGCAAGAGGCACCAGAAAATGTCCATATTTTTGGAAGAGTAACCAAACGAAGGAGGAAACGATTCTATGTAGAGAGAACAACTTCCTAAGTTCATACTAGATCCCAATGCTTGGAAAACAAACATAAGGATGTGCTTTGTCCAAGGGTGACTATCTTTCTGCTGAAAAAAGAATCGATATATCCCATCCCCTCTTTTTGGAATATTTGATTTTTTTTTTTTTTTCAAATTTTTAGCGATCTTGAAAAAGAATAAAAGAATGCTACATTACAAAGGAAGAATGAGTTCCGCGAGCATGAAAATTGGTTCCAAGCACATGGAACATACTAATGTTCAAGGAAAGGAGACATGTGCAGGATAAGGACACTCGAGGAAAAATTCCTCCATAGGTCAAGGTGTTAGATCGCAGAGACAAAAAGTGTTGCAAGGATTGTGTTTAAGGAATTCTTTAAAGGTTCATTTGAGAGAAACATGGAGTCGAAATTAGGCCAAATATGCAAAGATGAGACCCACAATTCAATTAATCATGACACAACAAGACTCCTTCCATGTAAATTTTTGCGAGCCCATAGAAGATAAGCTCGGTGTTTTTTTCATGTTTAGAGAGTCAAAAAAAAAATGCTAAAAGAAGATTCCAAGGAGTTCCTTTTTCTCAATTAGTCTAATTGGTTTCGAAAAAGTGTTAAAATTATACCAAAAAGATGTCTCTTTGGTACCATTTTAACGAATGTGACTAAGACAAGGTCACTCGACTATCTTTTCAATTTTAAGGAGTCTGAAAAGTGCTTAACTATGGACTCATAGCCTTTTTATAGGTTTAGTATTGTAACAAACCTCTCATTCGTCATGACATCAACCTCTCAAAGCAAGTGCAATTTTTCTTTTTGTGTATGTGTGTGTGTGTGTACAAGGGTAATAAAGACATTAAAATCTGTGTCACAACATGATGGTGATCATGATGCATGCAACTGCAACAAAAACATGAAGACCTAAGATGCACATCAAGCATCTGGAAGCAATGAATGACAATCAACCGGAAAATACAAGAAAAACTACCTACCCTTCCTACCCTGCAATGGTTAGGACCTCTAGGACACATAAGCAATGCTCAAGCATAGGTTCCCATCGATCTTGACCATTTAAGGTCTCAGGGCTGGTGATTGTTCTTAGGAACAAGGAGGTATCTACGTCCCCTCAATCCCATCATAAGCGTCAATTCAAGACTATATTACCGACCATACTTAACCTTCAATTCCTCATGGTGCAAATAAAATAATCTACTATGTTTAATCAATCCATTACGCAATATTTAAATACAATTGAGCGAGAGGATAATACATGAAAAATAACAAGAAACACAAGTAACTTGAATTTGAATATAAATTTATATCAAATTTTTGAATTTGATATAAATCTATTCTAACCATGATTAGTAACTTGTTAAGATCACATTCATTCAAGTCGAGCATCACTTATCAAGTGATTCAACTCCTCTAACAAGTACAACTCCTATGTAGCTCATTGTGTATCATAAGGAAATGAATTATCTTACTTAAGTGATAAATTAAGAATTCAATACCAAATTCCATATCCATTTTTTTTTCAAGGTAATCATAAAAATATCAAACTTAATGAACAATTAATGGAAGTAAAGGTTTCTTTATACATCCATTAAAAGAATTAAAAAGATCAACACCTATTAACAATATGTAAGACTTAAATGCTAAATTACATTTCCTACTACAATGTACCATAAAAAGATTCCAATCTTTTTAAGTAGTACATAAGGATATCAATTCCACCTTACATGTCCATTTATAAGGTATAAAGTATTCAATCACAATGAGAAATAAGGAAGGGTCCCAAGCTACCCTACAATTCATTAAAAGAACTATAATAAGATCAATCCAAATTTAGGAATTAATTAAGATAATATACATGCTAACTTACATATCTGTATAAGGATTTTAAAGAAGATTGAATCTTATTCAAATAATGCAAATTAAGAACTCAATGTTGACTTATAATTCCTTTTGACAAAAATAACCTTTGGATTTGGAGTCTACCATGCATTTCTTATTTTCATCGATTGAAAAAGTAAAACATTAAAAGATCCCTTTTTAATTTCAAGGTTGCTATTAACACTGGTGTGCAATCAATCTCATTCTGACATCAAATCCCAATTTAATCCAAATGCACTCTTACTGACCATTAACCTTAATAAAGAAATAACTAAAAGGTGGAATGCTACTGTTATCAATTAATAAAGATTGGTTGTAAAAAAAAGGTGCTGACAATAGAATAGATAACACAGTCTATGTAAAACGCCCATAGGAATAAGTCTTGACCATAGAATTAAGTGCTGACATTAGAATAGAAATAGTGATTCCAGGTCAGGATTGCCAAGTAGAAAAAGGGCATCTAAATCGACAAAAAGAAAACTAAAGGTTGTGAGTGCATGACAGAAAATCAATTGGCAACTATCAGAACCCAAGAATCAATTCGGCAACTATCAAATTGGCAACTGTCAAAAACCAAGAATCAAATCGACAAATTGTATCCTGACAACGTCATAGAGAAACCCTTCACAGCCGTACTTAACACGACTTGCAGAGGTAAAGGCATAGACAACCAGTTATATAGTTCGTAGAGGGAGGGTGTAAACAACATTTACAGAAATGTGACTTTATACCTTTGCAGAGGTGGAAATTGTATGATTTTAACACAGTTTGGACGATTTTAATATAGTTGCAGAGGAAAAATTATAAGGTTTTAATATGGGTAGCAGAGGTGAAAGGATACGATTTCAATACAGTTTGCAGGGTTGAAAGGATAAGAGTTTAAATGGTTTTGGTTCATTCTATAAATCGAGTTACAATACATTTCACTGTATGATATATGCTTCCTTGCCAATCGTAATATGTGCCTTCTTCAACTGATGCGTCCATTAGAAAGGTGGAATGTTGGAATGAGTCAGAAGGTTCTATGATGAAAATTGTGTAAGAAGTTTTGAAATACAAAAACATAATTCCCCTCATTCATGGCAATGCCTCCAACCTCATCTTGTGCATTGTTGTCCAGACATTGCATGACTTCAAGAATTCAAACAAATTCTAAAAATAAAATTCATTTACAGTCAATTTAGAGTGATGATTGCATAGAAATATGAATATTAAATCTATTGCTCATATATATCAACTTCTAATGTACATTTAGAAAAGTTGTTAGTCTATGTAATACAAAAGCATTAGGCAAACGAAATCATTTGTTCCATATACATGCATTGTTCTGGTGGTAAAAGAATACTACTTATAGTGTTCACATTGAACCTATTTATTCAGACTTATAATTTCAGACATATAAATTTAGTCAAAATTTTCAAACATATAATTTCAGGAATTGATCCAGACATATAAATTAATTCCTAGAAATTTTCAGACATATAATTTTAGGAATCGATTCAGACATATAAATTCAGTCATAAAAATCAAGCAGGGTAGAGGGATGGGTTCCCTGCACAACAAAACCAATTACAAACAGAAATAATCACGCCATTATACTTGATTTCTGTGATAAATTCATAATACGAGGTGGTAAATCTGTAGTAGAGAGGAGAAATAAAATGCAGACTAGAATCATAAAGGGGCACATTAACCGTAAAGTTGAGCTAGCCCGGAAAACATTTAATCGTAGAGTCAACGGGGGAATAGGAATTATAACAGCAGTAGGAGCATACAATACAAAAGGCTCAAAGACCATCATTCAAGCACGAGCAACCATTGGGTAGATGGCTAAAGGTTCGTCTTCACTTCGCCATCCTTGCACAGAAAAGAAAGGCGTTGAGATCCATAGGTCTTTTAACACTAAGGCGACGACTGTAGATCAGGCTCCCGACCGACTGCTCAGTTGAGGATTGGTGATCTAGGGATGAAGGATAATGACCTCAAGGTCACAATCAACACACAGGGTGGTCACGACATGCTAGAAGACGAAGGTCACGGAAATCAATCAACCAATCATTCAGGTAGGCTATAAAAATTTCAGTCATGAAACTAGACAATCAGTTTACCTACTCAATATACATGTAGATCTAAATCATACACCCTACAACATTCTATCATTCAACAAAAAAAGGCATATCGTTGCTTGTTCACCTATTCTGAGTGTTGTCCGTGCGCTCCATGCCACTCCCGTTCACCGACCATCGAGACTACACCAGTACCTCCCAGCCAATGCTAAGGGTACTCTTCTTCCCCTTTAGCCCCCCAAGCCGCAAAGGGGCCACACACACTATCCAAAGGTTTCATCTAGCTCCTAGCTCACCTTGCAAGGTCGAGCTACGATTCCTCTCTGAGCTGGGTAACCCAACTCCCACAAGTAAATCACTCAAGTCGATATTTCTGCAGCGTAACGTTACGCAAATAGAAGATGATCCCTTCCTCCTTCTCCTTCCTTCATTATATAGAATTTCCCAC
>CBVK0102515044.1:0-12302 GCA_900067695.1 Picea abies
ATGTGTATTTCTATATTTCATTGTGTTCCTACATAAATCCGGATCAAACAAATTATTGTTCTGGGAAAATCTACAGCACAAAGGTCACAAGGGTCCGGGCATTTGCCTTCTTTGCAAAAACAGTGATGAAAAAACTCAGCACTTATTTTTGGACTGCGCTTTCACAGTGGATGTCTGGTAGAAGCTCAAATCAACTATAAACTTTGAGGGCAGCTGGACATGAAACAACATTCATGACTGCTTTAAATGCTGGAGTGCTACAAATCCAAGGCTTAAGTCATTGCCAGCCTTGATTTGCTAGCATTTGTGGAGAGAACGGAATCAAACCATCTTGGAAGACAAGACGCCATCAACAAGGAAGGTAGTTTATCTATCACTTTTGGCTCTAAAAGAACATTCCCAAGAGAAACAAACTCTGGTCCGTAAATTTGGATTGATTCAGACAAATTTCGGCAATGTAGTTGGGTGGTTCGATGGAGCGGCCTCATCATCTGGATTAAATAGTGGAGCTGGCGAGGTTTTAAAAATTAGCGAATTTTCCAGCTACAAATGGTTCATAAACTGCGGTCCAGGGTCTAATACCAGAGCGGGACTCTTAGGAGCTTGGGTGTTGGCAAATAGGTTGTCCAATCAGTCGATGCATCTTAAAGGTGACTCAAAGATCATCATAGAATGGATGCATGGAAAAGGTAGGCTTCAAGTCATTTCCTTGGATTGTTGGAAGGAGCGAGTTATTGCTTTAATCTCTTCCTTTCAAAAAATCACTTTCGAACATGTTTATAGAGAAGGAAATCGAGAAGCGGACAACCTCTCTAAGTTGGCGCTCCAAAAAACTCCAGGGAACCTTACTTATTTTCAATGTTATGAGAAGAACGAAGGGCCTCGACTCTTCTTAGACCTTTACTAACCTCCTTCCGTCCTTAGTTTGTTATGTGTCAGCTTTTCCTTTTCACATTGGGAGATGATGAGTTCTTTTGTATTTATGAGCACACTTTTTTTCACATCTCAGAAGTGTGAGCTTATATATTCGTATTTTTTTCTTTCAACATATCCTCTGGATGATCCTAATGCTGCCTATTTTTACTCTGTATCATGCTCACTCTCGAAGCAAAGATCTAGAGAATGGTAGTTGCTTGTTATCGTTGATTGGGTCTTGACTATCATAGTTTATGTATCGAACTGCTCGTGTAAGATCAATTTTATATTATCTACTAATATAAAGTGAAATTTTTAGAAGAAAAAAAAAAAGCTTTTTAATTGTCCCTATATACAATAGGACTTGCATATTGCATAATTATATAGCACATAAAAATTGGACAACCAATATAAATTGGCATGGCATATACCCACTACATATGTACTAAAAAGTAAAATAAACACTAGTTTGATTATTTTGCATATAGTCATAGACAAGAGAAAAATTATTGTGCTTATCTCAACTTGGATGGATCGAAGCCTTAATGGTATAGGGAATATGCTCCCATGACCCCTTCAAATCAGGATGAAACAAGGTACTAGCCTTCAAAGATTTAATCATCACCCATAAAAACAAGCTCTGATATTGAGGGAAACACTCTAATTTTGTCAAATGTTTGAACTAGTTATGATCTAGTCCATCACCATCTTATCCATCTTGTTATTTGCATTCAAGAGGTCTTCTCGCAGCCTTGCCATAGTCTCTCTCGATCTCCACTCAATTGCCTAGACGTGGTCTTTTTCTAGCTTGACACAAATTTGCATCTTAAGTTCCACATTTTGGAGGGACCACAAAAACTTGGTGCAACTTTTGTCTAACAATATTCAAGTCATTGTCCACCTTATCCTTGCACTATTCAACCTCCCATTCCATTGTATCTAGTCCTGGCAAGATTTCACTCCATATTTTTAAGTTATCCTCCTACATTTGCTTATGAACAACAAGCAACATTTTTCTTCATCCACACTGAGATGATGAAAGCTCATAATTTATATACTTCTTATAGCTCTTTAATTGATGCATAGAATAAGAACCCTTGAGGTTTTACCTTTGTCTGTCAACCCTCTCCATTAATGGCTTCAACCTACTCAAGTTGTGTCTTTCACTCTTGTGTGCCTTCTCCTTGCATGAGTTGTCACTCCCACATGTGACTTGATCCATCTTATAAATTCTCCCTTAATCTATGTATTGGTACAATTATTTCTCCTTGCATGAGTTGTCACTCCCACATGTGACTTGATCCATCTTATAAATTCTCCCTTGATCAATGTATTGGTACAATTATTTCATGCATGAGTTGTCACTCCCATGTGTGACTTGATCCATCTTATAAATTCTCCCTTTGGTACAACTATTGAGAAATTCCCTAATTAATGTGGGAAGATAAGGTGGGTTGAAAATTATTTTCCCACTCCTTTACTTCCTTAATTTCTCCATTAACCTTGATAATCTTAAGGTCCAATTTTATTCTAATCGCTTGGTTAGCCAACCAATCCACCACCTTGTTGCTCAACCTTCTTGTATGTAAGAATAACACCCGCATCCCTTATAATCCCCGTAGGATCCACTCTAATCTACCTTTGATGAACCAATTGTTGCACATAGTTTGGAATCCACTTCTATCTTGATGCTAATGTTTTTAAATCCTTGTATTTTGCACAATAATATTGCCTTTATTAATGCTTCCACTAGAAAGTTACAAATTCAAGCTATATCCCATGATTCCAAGTCTTTCTCTAAGATTTCATTTTAGGTATTTGTTTCTCTTCTTTTGAGGCCATTTGACTTAGTACACTGCTAGGATTCGTTTTTGTGATGAAGATTTAAATATGATTTTCAAAGATCTTGATTTTATGGACATCTTTTGTAAATGTTTTTCTGTGAAGGTGGAAGGAAGATTTTTTTGCAACATTAGGTCACGATGCATCTATTGCCTTCAATGTACTGGTGATCTTAATATAATGACACAATGGAATGATGTTGACTAGAGGGGAAATGACACCAAAAAACCTATAAAACAACAATGCACTTTAAATGGTCCATAAAGCAATGCATAGGAATGCTTGTTTTCCAAAAATGACTAGAGTTGCAATATACAGTGTGCAATGTTTTCCTATATGCATCGCAGTCTATGCTCCACATTGTTCCAAGAATACCAGATTTAGTATGCATGATATGTATTTCATATTAGTCATAAATTTGCATGTCATATAGTTCTCCTTGTATTTATGGATGATGCATTGGGGATTTGATTGAAAGGTGTCACCTGGGAATAGAATGCTCACCAAGGCATCAAAGATGGGGTCACTTTGATGCAACAAGGGAGCATTCTGATGCAGCAAGGGAAGGGGTGCACTGCGACAAGGGTAAAAATAAAAAATATTCTATAGTTCCATTGTCACTTTCATTTTCACTCCTTGCATTCTACATTCCCTCCAAAACATTGGTGCTCCATTAAAGCTTTAGTCTACATTGTTGTTCATCATCCTTGCCCTTGTGTTTATTTGACAATTGCAAAGATGGGTTTTTGAAACTCCTCAAAACCTCTATGTTTGTAATTGTTGAGATTTGATACCATGGAACCTTGGAAACAAACACTAAACCAGAGAATTTTAATTGTTTCCTTTATGTACATAGTTTTTAGTAATTTTTTTCTTTTTTAGTGCTTAAATTCTTTATTTTATTTCGTTTTCTCATGAAAAAAAAAATTGGTACATCAATTATGTGTAGGGCTCACCATGCAAGATGGTGCATATGTTCTCACAATACATAATAATACGATAATGTCTAAGGAACTCCAATGTGCCTCATAAAATATAAGGGAAAAAAAAAACATGATTGCTTTTCCACAGTGAAATGTTAGTAATGACACACATTGTGTAGTGCATTGACACTAGGTGGTCGAATAGTACAATATCGATGATAGGTTGTGCCCACCTACCTTTGCATAACTTTGGTGCATCATTGTTAGTAGCGTGCACTACAAATGTGGTACATGTTAATGTGATATGCCATTTTATTGATGCACATAACTACATGAGACAGACCGGGCACTCACATAGGTAGGTGAGTATGCCTTGACACGTAGACCATATCAGGTACGTGCATCGATCATAATTGTATACAATATGTATTGTGTCAACTCTCAATGGTCATGTTGTATTGTACTAGCAACTAGTCATGCCCACTTACCTTTGTGTGTCTTCATTGCATCAATGTTAGTGGTGTGCACCGTAAACATGCTACATGTCAATGTGATGGGGCCCTGTCAACAATGCACTTAACTCCCCGAGATACTCTAGATGCACAAAGCAAAGCAAGTATGACCTGGCACTTGGATTGTATTATGGCAATGCTCTAGTATTTTTTACATCCATTTTTGTGGACCAAATAACCAAATAAGCATGAAAAATACCCATTCCAATAATGCCCTACCTAACTCAAGTAAAAGAGTGAATGGATGAGAAGCCTCTTTAAGGAGGAAACCTCCTATTGCAAGATATAAAATGCACAAGATAAGATGATAATTCAAATGAGTCTCCTTATGTATATATAGGAGATAAAGAGGGCTAGAGGGAAATAATAATCCCAAATGACTATAATTAATGTAATGTTAATTAATTAGGGGTAGTGCTTGGGGACTTAACATGCCCCTCCGCTTCAAGTGAGTGTTGTTCTCAATGTTGATCAATTGTGGATGTGTTTGTATGAAGAACTAATCTTCCCGAGTCACATATTCTATTGACATGTTCTTCCACTTGTTAAGGTATTTAGTAATTGATCTAGCCCTTGGTGAGCTTGATCCTTGTTTCAATGGTCGATTCAAGTACTAGTATGAATTTTCCCTCTTCATTGAGCTCCAAAAGAATAGTCTGGGCAAGAATATTATTGATGATTACCTTTTTTAAACATGAAACATAGAATATTGAATATACATGTGAAGAAGGAGGCAACTCCAATCTGTAATCCATTTTGCCAATCCTCTTCAAAACATTATATGGACCATAGTACTCATCCTTATTTTGTTGCTTGAGGGACATTTGTTTATATGGTTGCAACCTCAAAAATACCCATCCACCCACCTCAAAGTTCCTTTCACTACAGTGTTGTTTCATCTTATAGCAAATTTGTCCTTCAATATATCGATAACCTATTGTTGGTGTTGGATATAATCCTCCACTGCTTAAACCTTGGGTTTCCCTCTTAAAGGTTATGTGATGGATGGATGATGATACCCATAGAGTTTTGTAAATGGGGATATTTTGGATGATGTATGATTGGAAGTATTATACCACCATTCTAGTAAAGGTAACCACTTGAGCCATTGTGATTGTTTATCATATACAAAGCAATGAAGATAACCTTCCAGACATTTATTTACATCTCAATTTTCCCATCTTATTGGAGATGGTAAAAGGAGATATTAGCCTATTGAATACCCAAACAAGAAAACAAGTGAGTCAAAAAATTACTAGTGCAGATTGGATCTTTATATCTTACAATAAATTTGGGATTGCCATGTATCTTTTGAAATATTTCCATGAACTCCATGGATACTATACTTGCTTTAAAAGGATGGGACATTGAGAAAAAAATAGTATATTTTGTGAGTCTATCCACCACCACCATGATGAAATTATTCACTTCAGAGTTTGGCAAACTTGTGATAAAATCCATCGAAACCTATTCCCAACTATGACTTGATTTGGCTAAGGGTTCTAAAAGGACTTAGGTTACTTTTAGGTTGTCCCGGATCCAATTAGGAATTATCATTGATCATAGGGTAGGAATCATATAATCAATAACAATAGTCCTTGGGTTCATATACACAACATCTTGAAACAAGATTAGAGGAAGTGACACGATTTTCTTTCCTTTCCTCCATTATGCTCAAGTGGTTGAGTCATTTCCTTTACTATACATAGAGAAAATAAAAGATACTTATCCCTACTATATGCCCTCTTCCTATCCTATAGATGAATATGTGACACCCTCTCCCTACTATCTCCCTATTGGATTTTCAATCAAGAAATTCCAAGTCTTTGTCTATGGCCAAATAACAAGGAAAGAAGAAGAATGTCCATATTGGTACTTGCTTTTTATTTGTGAAACACTTCATCAACTATGGAAATTGTTCTTTCACGGGGCCACTAAATAGGATAGTAAGTAAATAGATTTCCTTTTCGGGGCCACTAAATAGGATAGTAAGTAAATAGATTTCCTTTTCAGGTGGAGTGTCATGTATAGGCATCCTAGCAAAGGCAAGGTCCTAGTATTATCAACCCTAATTTGAGAGGTAAGGTCCATGCTTCCTTGTCGGTAAGTACAAGTACACCCAACCATACATTATAGAGAAGTAAGGAACATAAGAAGATCAATCCTTCTAGAAGGTAAGGTCTCTTACCCAAGCTAGTTTGAGGGAAGAAAATAGTTTCTTGAAATAAAATAAAGGTTAACCCTTCTATCTATAAGATAAGGTATCTTACCCAACCTTCTAGAAGGTAAAGTCTCTCCCTCATTCCAACTTGTCCTAATCAACCTAAATTAGCCACTTTTTCATCCCATAATAAGTTTCTAAGTAGACTAGGTCATCATTGGTCTGCTTCTTCTCGAGCAAGCCCAACCTTCTAGAAGGTAAAGTCTCTTCCTCCTTCCAACTTGTCTTGATCAACCTAAATTAGCCACTTTTCATCCCATAATAAGTTTCTAAGTAGACTAGGTTGTCATTGGTCTACTTCTTCTCGAGCAAGAAAACATTGGCAAACTAAACGGTTTGCCACAAACTTATGAGCATCAATTTTAAGACCATCCTGGAAAAAAAATATTGCTTGACTGTATGATAATTTTTTAGAAATACCAAGTGTCTGCCCATAGGAGAAGCATGTAGTTGTGAAAGGACCTTCTATTTGAGTTGAAATTTCTAACATAAATATAGGTGATCCTTATACCAAAGTGAATCATCTTCCACAAATTTATCTAATGCACTAGTATCATTTTACAGTTGTTGAATGAGATGCCACGTAGTTTCGTCTTGTTGCCATCCCACCTTTGCTTCCTCCACCAAATCAACTTGTGAAAAGAAAATCACACAAAGTAAGGCATTGATTTTTTCTCATTTCCTTGAAAGTGCATTGACAACCACATTCTCTTTCCATTTTTGTAGATAATTTCAAAGTCATAACCTAACATCTTAGTGACCCACTTTTGTTGATATTTTAGAGACAACTATTGTTCCAAGAACTATTTCAAGCTATCATGATATGTTTTACCTTGGAGTGTCTACCCATTATTTAAGGGTGTGATTGCTTAATTGCATGGAGTATGGTAAACATTTCCTTTTCATAAACAAGTTTGAGTAAGTTATTTCCTTTAAGTTGGTGTCTTTGAAAGAAACGAGATTTCCTTCTTACATTAAAACTATTAGGGTCCTATCATTGTGATGGTGCAACTCCTGCAATTTGCCATGATGGCTAGGGTTTAACCCTAGACACTCACAACTCTTTATGCATGTCTAGACTATTTTAAAAATATTTTTTACCCTCGTCGACCATGGTTGTGGCCTCTTCCTTTTCTGTTAGTGCCATGAGCTATGGGGTCATCCCCTCCGTTTTTGTGTGCAGGTCGACGCATAATTTTTTGGGTTCTCCTTTGGGTGCCTCTTTATGTGATGCACTCTAGAGGGATTTTTCTCCCCCTTCTTCTTCTCTTATGGTTCAAGAAACTCCTTCTCTCGTAACTCCCATGGGTCAAGATGTTGATGAGGAGGAAGAGTATTATAGATCTGTGAGTTTAGTCTGTCACTTCAATGGTTTTTGGCCAATGTTAGCCTATCTCAATAGTTGGATATCTGATACCTCGATCCCAATCATGCAAAAGGAAGATTTCATTGTGCAAAAGGATTCTTTTTTGTTGAGTTTGACATTGAGGATGATAGGTATCTGATCTACAACTTAGGTATATGGTTTTGGGGAAACTCTAGTTTGTGCATGAAACCTTGGGACTCCTTCTTTCAATCCGATGTCTAACATTCTCTCCCCAGCCCCAGTTTGGGTGAGGATCGCTAATCTGCCCTTGCATTTTTGGGGTTCACCCTCTCTTGAAGCCATCAATTCAGCTTTAAGAAAGTTCCCTTTGCAAGCCACGAAACTACAAGGCACAACACATCCACTTTCACCTGCATCTGCATGGAAAAGGACTTCAGTAAAGGGTTCCCAAAGGAAATTATCCTTACTGGTAAAAATTACTCTTGGTCTTAGAAACTTGATTATGAAAGAGTTTCCTTGTGTTGCAGATCTTGTTTTGAAATGGGACATCTTGCAACTCAATGCCCTAAAGGATCTAGGAAGAATAGAAAGAATAAAAAATCCACTCGGTGGGTTGGCTCTAATGACGACCATCAGGTAATCTCAAAAGACCATGGAAAGCATCGACAAAACAATGGGAAGCTTGCTCAAACAAATCCTCATCTTCAACCAACTCTGTTACCTCAAGAAATGCAACAAGAAACAACTCAGAAGTCGACGAAAGAGGAATCCACCCCTCAAGACTCAGATCATGGACTACGAGACCTACAAACCCCTCAGTCATCGACATGTTGGTAAGATCAGGTTGAAGGAGCTGAGGTACTAGAACAAGAAAAAGTAGATGCTTTAGATCAAGACAATCCAGGACCCGTGGACACCAAAAATAACCTGACATTTGCAAAAGAAGTTTGGATGGGTGTCAGACAAAAGAAGAAATCACAAGCAACATCACAACCAATGATAACATGAAGTCAGGCACGCAAGTCAGTCAAAATGGTGAGTTCTTCCCCGATAGGTTAATTTAGATGCAATGTTTCTTCACTTTTATACTCAGAGTATTTTTCCAAGTGTACTATGCAAGGTTGTTCTTTGTGAAGTTTATATTTTAGTATCTAAAACAATCATTTGTAGCTTGGAGTAGTTGTATATTTGAGGGCTCGAATTGGCTTGAATTCTCTTAGTTTTTGTAACTATTTTGCAAGCTTTGGCTGCACTCTTTTTGCTAATCCAAACTCCCCATTTTTTGTTTTAAAAAAACTATTAGGGTCCTAATCTCCCTAACCCCCTAAGTAGATAGATAGGTTTCTATGTATTTCTATGTATGGAGGCATCTCTAGTAAATAAGGCTCATGTAGTAGTGTGAAAGCAATAAATGTAAAAAAGGCTTGCTAGAAGGTTCCACTTACCAGAAATTTCCTTCTATATAATGTTCCTAGGAGGTAAATAGTACCATATAAAGAAGTAGAAGTAATGTAACGAGATGTCTTGTGAAGTTATTTGTAATCAAAACTCTGCTCAATTGGAGGTTTCTCCCTTGAAGAGGCAAGTGAACATTGCTTCCAGTAATAAGGTAATATTTTGGTGCTATTGTGGTTCTTTATTTGGCTATTGTGATTGCAATATTTCTCTTATGTTGTAAATCTAGGTAAAATCTATTATTTTTGCTCTATCTCTTTCAATTTGTTGATAAAGAACACCACAAGTGGTATCAAAGCACTTTCCTAAGCATATATTTTAAAGCAATTTATTTTCGAGATAGATACGTGTTTCGATGTCTATAAATAACACAATGATCTGTCGTTTAGTGAGTAAAATTGTGGCAGAGGAAGCATACATGTAGGAAATACAAGAGGTTTCACCTGGTTGGACACCCTTTTAACCCATATTGGTACCCCAACACCTATATACAAAGTTTCACTTTCACATACCCTCGAGTATATTGGAAGTCCTCTAGGTTAACTTTAGATAAGTTGATTGATCATTTCGCTGCTATAGTGGCACTGAGAACAACACTCGAGAAGATTAGTCTTCGGTACTTGGGTAATTGGGTAATATGGCTAAGGGTACAATTGAGCCTTCTTAGTCTAGAGATCTATTCCGATGTCTATAAATAACATACTGATCTGTCATTTAGCGGGTACAATTGCAGTAGGGGAAGCATACACAAATGAAATACATGAGGTTTCACCTAGTGTTAAACCCTAGATTTTCACCCTTGAAAATATTGAGGGTTAAGAGATAACATGCAAAATTTTGGTTGGCATATTGATATTTTCCCAGATTTTAGCACTTATGTTGAGGAGGAGGTTGGTTCCCACATGAGGCAGGTGCATGATCAGTGCATGGTTGTTTGGTTCAGAGTCAGAGATGACTTAGTTTCCATGCATTTTGAGAGAGATGCAAGTGTTGCTAATTTTTAGGAGACACAGTTTGAGTGGGTCTCTTGAAATTTGAGGCAGTTCTGAGCGTACAGTATGAGTCCTTGCAGGATTCTAGGCCTAGTGACACTTTTCTGGGCGACATACAGGAAATTTTTATTTTTAGCATGTTTTTCTCTAGGCCCAGATTCAGATCATGAGAGCGCAATATTGATCCTTGAGACATCCAGAGTCTTTTGCACCTTTTTGAGGATGATGTGGCCCAGATCACTATTTAGCAGGTTGAGCACTAGGGCTCATATGTCGATTATGATCGCATATTCGGATCCCTTGCAGGAAGATGAGATCAATGAGTATAAAGTCAAGGGCATTCATATGACTTTCTATTTTTAGAAGGTTGAGGACCAAGGCTCGCATGTCAATTCTG
Source organism: Picea abies (assembly GCA_900067695.1). Lineage (NCBI taxonomy): Eukaryota > Viridiplantae > Streptophyta > Pinopsida > Pinales > Pinaceae > Picea > Picea abies. The sequence continues at coordinate 10,585 of CBVK0102515044.1, forward strand.
ATTATGGATTCAGATTCCTTGCAAAAAATTGAATTCAATGAGTATAATATCATGGACATGCGAAGAATTTGTATTTTTATCAGTGTCTATTTTTAGCAGTAGACACATGATGGTGCTCGCCAAGTCATGTCAAGCATTTGTGGAAAGTTTGGGTCAGTTTTGGCAAATTTCAATTTTTTTGGGACCGGGTGGATATTTTTAGCAGATGTTGCATTTAGCAGGTCTAGTCATCATCCATGCAGTGCCAAGTGGCATCCTTAGAGGTCGACATGTGGCAGTACTATGAAATGATGTGGCATCCATCTAAGCTAGGGCACATTTTTCCAAATATTCGAGCATGTGATAGTTAATTAATGATGGGAGAAGGGGTCACATGAGTTTAGTCATATAGTCAACCTCATGCTTGAGTTAGACCGATCTTCACTCATGCAGTAGCCAAATATATTCTTCACCTACCCCCTCACTCTAGTTGACTAGGGCGCTTTTCTCACTCTCACTTCCACTCATCCTCTCTTCCTCAATGCACCTTCTCCTCTCTCATGCATGTGGATGCATGACTAGTTAATTGGAAGCATGTCTTATTACTTGGACATGCAGTTATGTTTAGCCTCTCTCACTTAACTTGCCACTCACTCCATTCATGCGTTCCTAAACAAGTATAACACATTCACTCACTCCCGTCCATGCATTCAAACTCACACTCACACTCACTTATCTCACTACTCCTCTCCCACATCCACTCAAACTTTACTCACACTCACTTATCTCACTACTCCTCTCCCACATCCACTCAAACTTTTCTTTTTTCTTTTCACATGCTTCCATCATGAGCCTAACTCATATTCCTGGCCTCTCATGCATCCTCTCTTCTTCCCTTGGGATGTGTGCCCTCACTAGCTATATATTGGATGCTTGCCATTGGTTATTTTGTCAGATCATTGCAGTAACAACATAGTGTCTCTCTCATTCTTCTCTCTCTCTTTCTCAAGTCTAAGTGGCTCCTCTTTGAGAAAAGTAGTCATTGTACCGATTGTAGGCTTGTCAAGTGTGGCGCAAACAATCCACTTTTAAGCTTCATCAACAAAGAAGTGTGTGTTTGTCTTCAAGCCTATATCTTGTCGGTATTATGGTAATTTTGTAATCGAATGTGTCACTTTCTGAACTGTTTATCATGGTTAATTTTGATCGTTTTGAATAGTTTTCATCTGCTTTCCATTCTATTATCACTGTGCTAACTCTGCAGGTTCCTTGCAAGCGTATAAGATCGATTTTCTCATTGTTTTGAACTGCTTTTACACGTTGTCCATGACAAAACAACTCACTGATTTTTAGTTTTTAACACAGAAATCAGACCTTAGATCAACCAACAAGGCGCTTCATTGTTCCTAGGGACTCCCCCTATAGGCTAGCAAGCAATACCCCAAACAGAGAGGGGTTTGGTCAGTGACAATTGGGGCCCTGCTCCTTGAATTATCCAAGTTTTCATTGTTGTAATAACAAGTTATATCAACTCAATTGGAGGGTGGAAATTTGTGCTAACAAATTGGCGTTGTTGTCAGGGAACGTCAGCATTGGTAACAACGACATTGATGAGTTTTTACTTTAATTGATTTATTTTTTCTAACTCACTTGGCGACTCCAAAGGATACAGGGATGACTCCACAAGGGAACTTACACAAGAAGATCATCTGGTTTCAATTCCCTCACAAGGTCTAGTT
>CBVK0102515051.1:0-10968 GCA_900067695.1 Picea abies
TCTAAGGGGTATACTCAACCATCCTATCTAGCTCCATGTGCATCAATCCTTTATCAACAAAAAACATTTTGATCCATGAGAAGATTTCTTCTAGCAGTCTTTTGTGAGGACGTTTATCAAAATTTATTTCAGCCTCACTGAAAGAATCATTGTATTCTAAAGTAAATGCAATAATGTAGCCTTCCTTCACTTGGGAAAAATAGAATTCAATTTATTGAGCCCACTTGTTATCCAATGCCTTCAGCCTATCAACTGTAGTTTGGTACCATACAAGTGGTTCTTGGGGCCTCAAAGCAGTGTTAGTAGTGGTTTTCTTCTTCAACCACTCGTACAACAAACATGGAAACTCAACAAAAAATACTTCATGCAAATCAGTGTAAATATGCCTATCCTTTCAATATTCCATGTTGGTTATCAGATCCCGAGTTTTTCATCAAGCAAACTCATCTTCCTTCATGGTTAACTAGTCTTGTATTCCCCCCTGATATGGATTCCACCTCATTCTCTCCTTTCATCATGCAATACAAAACCTTCATGTCCTGACAATGGAACCATTTGTTGGCTCGCTTGCACACTTTCTTCCTAACACAAGGGGGTTAATGATCTAGGGTTTGTCCAGAGTTGACCAACAAAACCCCAAGGCATCGACATATCAATCTTCAGTTAAGGACCGAAGAAAGTCTCACCCAAGACATGATGAGAATCATAGAGACCATCTGGTCTTGTGTCAGAGATGAAGGTATATGGCATTCAAAGAAGCCACTCGGGCTAGCATTCACACATTCTATCACAATTCATTAACATACTAGCAACACACGACATTAACACATTCATCCATTAAACTCAGAATAAACCTAGCCATAGACATAGAGAACTGCATCCTTATATTATCTCCATTAAATTGGTGGAACACATACATCAATAGATTCATAAAGTAATAGGAATAACACCTTGTGCTTTGATACATTCCACCAACCATGCACTACAATGTGCCATGTGATCTCTTTTAAAATCTACACATCCTACTAGATTGAATCCATTACAGACTCTCTATCGGATTGTTCCAATCACATACAAAATTATTACACAGAATCACAACAAGATTCACGAAAAACTCGGACTGACTTCTCTTCTGCTATAGACTTCCAAAAAATTCCTCTCTTATGCTTCTTCATTACTCCTTTTACTTCTCTTCTCTGCTCCGACGCTTTGTCTCTTTCACCTCTTCTCCACTCACTCTAGTGATCACCAATTCTGCATGCTTCTGCCACTCAGATGTGGCCCACATAACCACTTTCGAGCATGGAAGTCCTAACGAGATTGGTAACTCATTCATTATTTGTCCCACGATATCTCGTTTTGTCTGGGTTCATCATTCGAGAATATTCCCAAGGATCTTCTTTTGGTTTGGTGTGCAGGCGGTCTCTTTCTGATCTTTAGCGCACGATGTAGAAATTTGATTGGTGTGCATGCCTTATTCCATCTGTTGTGCAACTGCTGATGTGCGTGCAAAGTTGAAGTGCACACATGCACAAACTTTACCCAAAACTTTAGGTGCAAACGTGACCCCACTTTTAGTAACAATTTCTGACAAGAACTATTTCATCTCCAAGGCACTCAATTTCATCTTATCACTACTTATCAACTCCATAGTAATGGTCAAATAGAAGTTGTTAACACATGTTTGGAAGCATATTTGAGGTTCTTCACTATAGAATACCAATCCCAATGGGCTTAGTGGTTAACCCTAGAAAAATGGTGGTATAATACAACTTTTTACGGGGCCACTGGAATGACCCCCTTGAGGTTGTATATGGCCCAAATCCCCCATCAATGCTATCCTACTTACTAGGACTCTCGAAGGTACAACAACTCAACAATACCCTCATAGATTAGACCAACATTCTCCACACTCTCAAATATAATCTGGTCATGACTCATAATAGGATGAAGTAGTAGGTTGATCAACAACACTCCAAATGCCATTTTGAAGAAGGGGATCAAGCGTTTCTTCATCTACAAGATTATAAGAAGACCTCTCTTAAAGAAAACCACCACCATAAGGTTGCTTCAAAATGTTATGGCCCCCATAAGGTGCTTAATCGTATTGTGCTAATGGATTACAAATTAGAACTTCCAAGCCACCCTAAAATCCATCCAATCTTTCATGTTTCTTGCTTAAATAAAGTAGTTGGATCTCATTGCTATGTTCATACTAGAATTCCTGAGTGGGATGAAGAAGGTTCCATTTGGTTGTAGCCTAATGCCATCCTTGATAAACAAGAGCATCATATTTTCCATCACACTATCTAGGAGGTCCTAATACAATGGAAGGATACATTGCCTAAGAATGCCACATGGGAACCCACAAATATTCTTCAACAATTCCCTCATCTCAATCCTTCAGAACAATGTTCTTTTTTAAGGGGGAGAGCATGTTAGGGTCCTAATCTCCCTAACCCCCTTAGGAGATAGATAGGTTTCAATGTATTTCTATGTATGGAGGCCATATCTAGTAAATAAGGCCCATGTTGTAATGTGAAAGCAATAAATCTAAGAAAGCTTACTAGAAGGTTTTGCCTACTAGAAAGTTCCTTCCTTATAATCTTCCTAGGAGGTAAACAATACTATATAAATAACTAGAAGCAATGAAATGAGATGTCTTGTGAAGTTGTTTGTAATCACAGCTCTGCTCGATTGGAGGGTTCCCCCTCAAAGTGGTAAGTGAACATAGCTTTTAGTAACAAAGGTATAACATTTTGGTGTTATTATAGTTCTTTATTTGGCTAGTGTGATTGCAATATGTCTTTTTTGCAGTAAATTTGGGTAAAATTTATTATTTATATTATGTATATTTCAATCCACTAATAAAGAACACCATAAAAACAACACCAATTCCATGATGTGATGCATCGCATTCCACAATAAAGGCCTTTTTGAAGTTGAGCACAACTAGGATTGGAGTGCCACACATGGCTACCTTAAGTTTCTCAAACACATGGATTACTTCCTAAGTCCAAGCAAAAACATTGTTTTTTTGTAAGAGGTGTTGCTCTTTGACCATAGTTCTTAACAAACTTTCAATAAAAAATTTCAATCCTAAGAATCCCCTAAGATTCTTTGGGGTTGCTAGAATTGGCCTTTCCACCACAAATCTAATTTTGTTAGGGTCCACCTTAACACCCTCATGAAATATAATATGCCCCAAATATTCCACTTCTTGAACCCCATAGGCACACTTGAAAGGATTCATGTATAGTTGTTTCTCTTCCAATAATTTTAAGACCATCATGACATGTTTTACATGTTTTGTTCCTAATATTTCTTGCAAATTAGTATATCATCAAAATATACCAACACAAATTTTATAAGGAAGGGCTTGCAAAAAAAAACAACAATCTTTGAAATGTGGAAGGTACCCAAAAGGCATCAACAAAAAATCATAATGACCTTCATGTGTTCTAAAAGTTTTTTTGAGGATGCCTTCTTCTGACATTCTAATATGATGAGCATCCTAGATGTAGATTCATCTTAGTACATAACACTTCTCCATCAGTTCATCTAACATTAATTCATTAATGACAGGAATTGGAAACTTGTCTATAATGATGATATTGTTGAGCTCTTGATAGTATAAACACATATTCCATGAAGAATCCTATTTGTAAACCATCACAGATCGGAAGAGCACACGTCTGAACTCCAGTCATAAACACATATTCCATGAAGAATCCTATTTGTAAACCATCACCATTAGAGAAAAAGAAATCACTTTGACTAGGTCAAATGATGCCAACCTCTAGCATGTCTTAAACCATATGCTCAATCTCACTCTTATGGGATTAGGGATATCTTTAAGGTTAGATGTTATGAGGTATATTCCTTATAATGAGTTGAATTGCATGATCATGCTCTTGGACAAGAGGAGGACATTTGGGCATCTCAACAAATACCCTTGAATAATTGTCTATAACTCTTTGGAGATCCAAATGAATAGAGGACTTAGATGTATGAACATATAGCGAGAAATGTTGTGTAATTACTCCTCATTGTCCATTCTTTGACAGGGTTGTCATGTTGTTGGAGCTGATCAATTTAGATGTTTTTCCTTAAATACATATGAGTTCAATTTCCTTTCCATCTAAGAAAAATCTCATGAAAAGTTCATGAAAATTCATAAAAAAATCATAAAAAATGTTCCTAATGGTTTTACCCATTGAATCCCCGAGACCACATCACTACCACCCATGGGAATTATGATCATTGGACTGTCTAATAAATAGTTTCCCGTAGTGATATTAATAACATGGTACCTCCATCTACAATCATCACCTAAAACTACTATGTTGGATATATAAAGCAACTGAAAAGTTTGGCTAATATGTGATCAACAAAATTATGAGTACTAGCACAATCAATCAATATAATTGTTACCTTTTTTTGTTGATATGCACTTCCACCTTGAGAGTTTGGGGAGTGCTAATGCCAGAAAAAAACATGACAAGATATGGTGGGAATAGTCTCCTTCGGTTCTTGATGTTGAGAAGGTTCCAACTCTTGCTCTTCTTCTTCTTCCTAGTCCATGTATAATATTTTTGTTCCAACTCTTGCTCTTCTTCTTCTTCCTAGTCCATGTATAATATTTTTTTCTCACCACACTTATTCCCCTTACTATATTCAGTGTCATAATTGAAACATAATCCTTTTGTGCCTCTTTGATCAATTTGTTGAGGTGTCAACCTTATAGGATGAATGAGTTTAGGAGTGGGAATATTTTGATCTTTGTAGGTTTTAGTGACGACCCTTCCAATAGCCATATTTTTAATGCAACCCTCTTTTCCACACTAAAATCCTTATCCAAGGATTTAAGCTCAAAGGGCTATGCATAATGTTGAATGCCCTCTTTTAAACTACCCATAAAGATATCCAACAAATTATCAAAGGAATGTCCTTTACTCTAAGACTCAACTTTTGAAAGTTTTGTATATGCTTTGTAGTTGAACCTCTTTTCCTAAGATTGAATAAATAATGTGTTGCTCATGATATCCCCATAATATGGTATCATTATTTCACAAAAATGGACCAAGAGACAATATATTCCTTTATGTGTTCACAAAGCCAACAATACCACACATATTGGCCAGGTTATATATATTAGGATGCATGAACCTTTTGTAGATTGGACACATGATGTACATCAAAGATTTTCTCGACCTTGAATATCCATGTCATGGGATCATTACCATCAAGCTTCCTCATAGTTATCTTCAGAGTGAAGTAGTTCCTTAGTCCTAAGTTGAAACCATGAATTTTGTGGATCTTGGGGGATGAATGAGCAGGTGTATAGGTCTCAATCCTCTTTCTCTCTGAATGTGTTAATTTGTTCTTTGTATGTGGCTAGAACTTTATCCTTTTCTTCTCCTTGTCCTCTTCTAGAGGAGGATAAGTTAGAATAAGTAGGTTTAATATCTCATTGTAAGGTCCTCATTCATGTATTTAATGTCCTCCTTTCATGCCATCTCTTTGTGATCCGTTTTTCTTGCCATGTTGGTTTTGGATCATTGAATTTTTTCTTCAGATCACCAAGAGTCCAGTAATTAGTATCTTAAAAATTTTAGAATTCTATTCTACTTACAATATTTAGGAGGTCAAACTTATTTTCCATTGTAGTATCCATGCTCTCTATTTTCTCTTCCAAATTGGACATGTGAAATTCCACTTTGTCATTCTCTTGTGTCATAGTCAAACCTTCAAATTCCTTAGTTGAAGTAACACTAGGCTCATTATCTTTGGTCATGATGATGAATCACCTCGAGAGGATTAATAGGTCCAAATGGGTTATATGGATGTGGTTTCGATTCCAAAATTATAAAAATGATGTTTCCACTATATGATATTGCATATTATCTTTCCAATGGATTTTGAATTGCTTCAATCAGGCATTCCATTAAAAAATCATGCCAATTTGAAGATAACATGCCTTGTAAACCATGTTTTTGGGTCTATCTTGCAAGAAGATTATATACTTGATGCATTTGCAAGTTTTTGCACATCTATAATTTGGTTTTTGACCTTTAGTGTCCTCTATAGACTCCCAATAGTCTCATCCACTTTCAAGTGTCAAAGATTAAATTAGATCCAAGCTACCAAAACTTGTTATTTTTGGTGCCTTTCGGGTGAGAAAACTTGTAATGATTGCTACCTAACCAATTTTTCGACTCTTATCTACTTGAAATTTGGACCTAACCCTCAAACGGTGGGTAGGACCTATATGGATAAGATATGTGATGAAATGAAATTGGGTGATAGGTTCTTGAAGGTATTGATATACAAGTTGGAAATCATTCTTATCACCAAGAGATTGATTATGTGAAGATTCCATTTTGTTGCTCCATTCATCATATGTATGGTCACCTTAGGTGTAATTTCCCTAAAAGGACATTCCCAATGATGAGGAAGATGTTGAAGGCCGTATGGAGGATGAGGCTCAAGCTAAAAATCAGACTAACGATGAACTTGGGAAGAAACATATCCCCCTGTTCGTCAAAAGGTGAATTTATATTTGAGACACCCTCTATTATTATTGTGGAAAAAATATCAAAATATATCGCTAAAGAAAAATATTTGTCATCCATCCCTTAGAAGATATTTGTTAGTGAGAAAGTGTCAGTTCAAATCAATAATGAAGAAGAAACCCTTGGTGGTTCTTGTCCCTTAGCTCAAAAAAATCCTTTAAGATTTGTTGTTGTGATTAATGTGAAGGAGTCCCACAATAAAAAAAAATCCCATGTAAGAGGCCCCTCCTTTAGTGGATTTATACACAACATATGAATTGGAGGAGTTAAATGAGGTGGATAACTTTTTAGTTGTGCAAAACATCCCTCTCAAAATATGTCAACTAGGAAGGGGTTTAATGTCCTAACAACCCTCCACTATTCTTCAACTCTGGTTGGAGAATCCTATTTTGGAAGGGGGAAAAAATCCATCCCAAGGAAGAAGGAAGTGGAGTTTAATGACAAAATCAGTACCTCATACTCATTAGATAAAAATTTCATTCCCTCTCAAAACAAAAAATATCACCTAAGATCAACCAAAAAGAAGGGCCCTATTCTAGAGGAAGAGGGGGTAGTACATGGAATACAAATGGGTCATGGGGAAGGCTAGACCGGTCCTAGTAGGAAACCTATTCTTCTCAAGAAAAGAAATAAGTTGCTAGGAAAGTTATATCTGGTAAACAAATGACTATTCAAGGATCCCTTGGAGCAAGTAAATCCCGTTCAAGGGTTAAAAAATGAATGTGTTGTCTTACAATATTATAGGTTTAGGGAATGCCTATAAAAGAAACTTCCTAAAGAGGGTAATTGCAACAAATGAACCAAAGGTAATTTTTATTTAGAAACCAATTATGGAGGATATGAAGATTAAAGATCTGTTATTGTCATCCATTCCTCGATGGAATCTCTTAGTGTCGAAGGAAAATCTGGGGGTTTGTGGTAGGCTAGTTCAAGACTCTATAGTTTAGGTATGTCTATTTTATTTAAAATTCCATATATCTAGAGTTATTCGTTGCAGGTTTATAATATGTTTTCAATATAATCAATGTTTTATGGGTCTTATAGGGCCAGAGAAGTATTTTTCGACTCGTTTTTCAACAATATGGAACTTAGGAGGTTAAACATAGTTGTGCGAGGAGATATGGATTTTATTCTAAGACACGTAAAAGTGTGCGGGGGAGTAGAAAAGATGGATCCTCTAGTTGAATATTTCTTAAATAAGATTGATGATGGTGGATTTTGTGACGTAGAACCTTTGACATGAAACTAACCTAGCGAAAGAACATGATGGGTGATGGTGCCATCTCAAAAAGACTTGATCATTTTCTAATAGCTAAGATAAGAAGTATCAGATCTTACATAGGAGTAGGAGGCTCTTCTAAACATGTTCCTATATTCCTAAAACTAGGGGTTATGACCCCAAAACATCCCGGTCCTTTAAGTTTAACTCTCCTGGGTGTAAGGATCCTAAATTCAAAGAGTTGGTTGATGAGGAATGTAATCCTTATGATTTTCATTTGGAGGACTATGTTATGTTCCAATTCATTGAAAATATAAAGAGAATCAAAAGGAGGACCATTCATTGGGAAAAGGTCAAATTCAAATACTCTCAAGAGTAGATTTGGATTTTGGATGAAGGCATAACAAATATATTCAATTCTAATGATTGGAATTTTTAGTGAAGTTGATTTGAAGGAGATAAAGTTGAAGGAAGTAACTAAAAGGGAGATTACAGATTGGGAAGAATAAAAATGGAGGCATAAGAGAAAAGCTACATGGTTTACTCAAGGTGATGAAAAAACTAGATTTTTCCACAATTGTTCAAAAATGAGTAAAAATATAAACACTATTTGAAGCATCAATGATGAGAGGAGGGAGTTTGCTCATAGTTTCAAGGATACGGTAGAAGTGGGAACAAATCACTTCAATGACCTAGTCAAAGAGCCTCTCAGAGCAAACATTTCAAAGATAATCCAAATGGAAACCTTATTCCTTGGGTTTGTGGATCAAGACTAAAACATGAACCTTATGAAAGAGGTCTCCATGGAGGAATCGACTATGGTTATGGAGTCTTTCTAGAAAGACAATAACCTTAATGTTGATGGAAGTCCCATTGAATTATTTGAAGGTTTTCTTGATTTGTTACATAAGGACTTATTATTGATAGTGGAGAAATCTAGGAGCTCTCATAATATTCCAAGGACTTTTAATTCCACATTCTTATCTACGATTCAAAAACAAGGATATTCATGAGACTTTTGAATTATTGAGACCCATCCCACTTTGTAATGTTGTTTGTAAGATTATTACCAAGATCATTTCCATAAGACTCAAGCCAATGCTATCCCCTGCTATCTTAGGTGAGCAATTTGTATTTTTAAATGGTAGGTAGATTCACAAATCCATTGGCATTGTACAAGAAGGTCTCCACTCCATAAAGGTAAATAACAATCCCTCCTTCATTATCAAATTAGGCATTTCTATGGATTTTGATATGGACAATAAGTCTTATCTTAGGTTGATGATGTTACGTACTGGATTTTCTTGGATTTTGTGAATTGAGTGGAAGGTTGCTTCTCATATGTATATTTCCCTATGTTGATAAATGTATTTGCTTCTCCCTTTTTCTAGCCTATTACAGGTCTAAGGTAGGTGTGTCCATTATCCCCTTTACTTATCTTGCTCATTGGTGAACGATTAAGTAGGTTCATTTTCCAAGAAAGAGGGTTTGGAAGGTTAAAGGGCATTATGATTAGGACATATATCTCTCTAACTCGTTGTTTTCATTTTGGTTTATGAGGATGAGTTCATGAGTGATGCAAGAGCCATTCATTGATATTTAGAGATATATTTCATAGCACAAGAATGGAAGTAAACCAACAAATTTCATGCATCATGTTTATAGAACAATGGAAGGTCAACATGAATCTATTCTAGAAATATTTCCTTTCTAGGAAACTGACTTCAAGAATGGGATAAAGTATCTTGGGTTTCTCCTAAATTCAAATGAATATGGATATCGAGACTGGTTATGGATCTATAATAAGATTAAGAATAGGGTGAACTCTTGGGACATCAGATGGATCTCATTAGGAGGCATGTTAGCTTTGGTGAAAGAATTTTTGGAAGCTATCCCCATTTATTAGAAATCTCTTACATATATCCCCAAAGGCATCTTGCAGAATATTAGGAGAAATATTTTGTGTTTCTTGTGGACATGAAATAATGTGAAATAAAAAATGACCTTGGTTAGATGGAAAAGTATTTCTAGGCCTAAGAAGGAAGGGGGGTGGAGGCTCAAGAATTATTTTTCAGTTTTTCAAAGCTCTTGCATTTGGAATAATTGGGAATGTGATTATTGGCTCTGGTCTATAGATATATGTTTTGATTCAAAATTAATTTCACCCATTGATAGTGCTAGAATGGATCTGGGCTCCAAACAAGAATCATCTTAATGCATCAATTGTTTGGAAAGCTTTGGTTCAATCTTTCCATTGGTGGGGAAGTGGTTTGCCTAGAAGTTTGGTGATGGGAAGTGTATTAGGTTGGGAGTGTACCCTTGGGTTTGTGGAGGGAATGCTTTCCAATTATCATTGGAGCTTCAATCCTCACTCAAATCCCTCAATAGAACATCCCTAGCCAATGTAAAGGTTGGGGCAATCCTACACTTGTCGGGTGGTAGTTGAATAAAGTCTAATGATTTAGGTCTAGAGATCCTTGAAGTAAATGAGTGGGCCTCTCTTTTTTAGAAATTTATCAATAATGACATGTGTTTGAGAGAAGAGGTAGATAAGATAGTCTGGTCTAGGAATCCTATGGGAGGTTATTACTTGGCTAAATTAGGGTATGAGGAAATTTTCTCTTCAAAGATGATTTTGAATCCCATTTTGTGGTTGATGAAGGTATGAAGGATTAAGGATTCGCTCAAGTGTAGAATATTTAGTTGGATGACACTCTTAAACAAAATCCTCACCTAGTATAACCTTTAGAAGCTCTGATTTGAAGGTCCTGGATGGTGACCAATGTGTAGAGAATATTTAGAGTCTATATTTCATATGTTAGTTGGTTGTCATTTCTCATTGAAGTATGGTCTGCAATGATCACTCTCACCAAAGGGGTTGGATCTAGGGGAGGGGATTCCTTAGAATAAAATATGAAAATCTAGTGGGTAAATAAAATCTGGAATAATTTGAATCATTCCCTTTATTAGTTATATGGGACATTTGGAAATCCCATAATGGATTATTGTTTAAGGATGTGGTGATCTTCCCTCTACAAGTATTTTTTAAAATTAAATATGCTTTAGAGGAATGCCAGAAGGAGATCAAAGTCAAGGGGCAGAGGTTGATCATGAAAACCCAAGTTGCTTCCCTCCCGACAATTTCAAGCACTCTTTAACTCTCTTTTCAAAGTC
>CBVK0102515060.1:0-14673 GCA_900067695.1 Picea abies
CACTTAACACTCATTGCATTTGGTGATGCTCACAAGAGTGAAGAATTGGGATTGAAACTAGCGAAGTGAATCACATGGTTTGAATCATCACTTCTAGGACTTGCACCCATTAATCAATACTTCCCAGGATCTCACCCATCCCAAGACTCCTTTGGATCAAATGTGCTTAGTTGTGGGCTTTTTACGAACAATCAATCCCACTTAGATTACTACCCCATTTACAAAGCGTTAGAAAGTTTGTGCCTTGTGAGTTATGTCGGGTATTTTAGTTGTAGTTTAGTTAACTAAATTCTAAAGCATTTGTCTATCAATCCAGGGTAAGTAAACATATGAGGTGTCGACACTATGTATGTAGAAATAGCTTAGTAGTCACTTAAGATTCACATGAAAAGTAAATCTATTGAAAACTTAAAGCAAGAAGGTTCATAATCTGACTCGGGGATAGAGAGTTATTCTTGTGACCAAAGGGACTTATTTAACCTTCAATTGATTGAATTGTCAGTTCAAATGAAAACACTAAGTGTATATCTATACTCATACTTTGTTTCAGTCAAAGAGTGTAAAGTTGAGTGAGTCACCCTAAGTTATGAATCATTGTCTGATTCTAAACTTAATCAAAAGTACATGAAAGAAATGGTTTGCAAGGAATGATAAATTAACCTATCACAATAAAATCTATATTGAAAATTGTATATAAAAATTAAATTTTGAACTAAAACTAAATGGGCAACAAATACCCTGTGCAGTGGTCCCTTCCTGTTGCAGGTCTGTATTACTTTAACAAGTTACAAAACTATGTTCAACTCGACATTCACACATCAAATGAAATCATATGGAAAAGAGAAAGTTGTTGTTTGATATTAATAAAAGGAACAGAATGAAAGTTACAGCCAACTCAAAATCATATATTTGATACTAAGGATCCTCTCCCTTAATATGCATGTTTAACATGCTTTTATAGAGAAGACTGTCATCTAAATTATAATTGTTATGACTTCAATTGTGGATCTTAGAACAGAGAATGAAAAATACAAATCAGGGGATTAGATTTACAAAATAAGGAATCTTGGCGGTAATGATTTCTAACAATATTTTTTCTTCTAATTTCATTAACAACTATCTGAGGATCCATTCATGTTGGTTAAGCGTTCCATTTGGCATTGGGCATTTTTGCAAATCCAGCTGCAATATGAAATCTAGGCATTTCATCTTTAGAAAAATGGCTAGATATTCCAAATCGTTCATTCTTTGGAAAATATACTTACACGCCACCTAATTAGTCTCATTCTCCACAAAACCCATGTTGTGGAATCTTCATATTCATCTTCATCGCTCCAAAAATCACATATGAATATCACTACCCAAAAATTGAAGATTACACTCTGTTTCAAACTAATTATAGTTCATATCTCATATTCAACATGTAGAATATGAATTCCTTGATCGCTTTGGTTGTATATTTAATATTATGACAGCTTGATGATGATCCAATTTCTCCCAATGTCGAATTATGGATTATGTGAACAAGTTCACGGATTTACAATTGATTCATGTGTATTTCCCATAGTTGATTGTTGAGTTTGACCACATGTTGACCACAAGGTGTTGAATGTTGTGATGATGGAAAGATAGGTATTTTACCATCTTCTGACATCAAGGAAGAGCCTCCAAGTGGAAAATTTGAAATTGAAAGAGCACAAGTATGACAACCTACGATTCTTGTAATGGCTAATATGTCTGAGTTAATTCTTGTAATATCATAAATTCAGGTAATTTGGTAAATAAATGACTTTTAATAATATTTACTAGCCAAAATCAAGATTTTTATTCAAAAACAACTTATTACCTTAATCATGCTCATTATGCCATTATTCTAATGAAAGTGGACAAAAAGAAGAGTTTCTGGTCAAATAATGGAGGTAAATGGGTTGGATTGGAATGGTAAAAAGAGTCAAAATTGGTGCCCAACATCTCCCCCGGACAGAGGATTTTGCATGTCCTCGTGAACTCTTATCCTAAGACAATTGTTGATAAAAATTTCTCAAAACTATGTTCTTTGCTTCTCAACTATCTTTTGGTGCTACAACATTAGATGTGGAAGGAGCCTAGCTTTTTTATTTGTGTTTCTTGATCCTATCTAATAGTTTCTTGTTCTTTTGTATGGTCTTCAGATTCTTAGCATACCCTTTTGTAATCCTTTTTGTTGCTGGAAACAAATGTTTAGAATTTTACCTTCTTACTCTTTTCATTGGTTTTGAAGGAATTATCTCTACAAGTGAATCATAATCCTCATCTGTTGATTTTTGTTTACCTTTGTTTGTTGGTTTCAAAGGGATAACCTCTATAGATGACTAAGAACCCTTGTCTACTGGTTTCTTTTTATCTTTGTTTCATGTAATAATTGTTTCAGGGTTTACGTCTATTTCAAGGTTTTCATCAGTTTCTATATTTTCATTCATTGTTCCACCTTCCTGAAAACCATTTCCTAGCAGAACTTCCTCCCAAGTCTTATTCAACTTCTTTAGTTTCTCTAAAACAAATAATTTGATTAATGCATGATGGTAAATATGAAGTAGACAAATATGATAAAGGAAGATGATATTATACCTTCCCTTACCAGTCAAATATTTATGTATGAATAATGCCAAGAGCCTCCATGGATTTTCCACCAAATCTCATGGCACCCCCTTTGTCTAGACTGGATTTTGTCTTGATCGGTTCAGTAACAAAGTCCACCCTTTTCCCTTTAATCGCTAACTCTTAAACCACTTTTCACCCTTTCCTTCCAATCCTGTAATTAATGTCGGTGACTCCTCTAAGACTAAAATGGTTATGTATCCTACCCTGCAATATTTTTCATTAAAAATCTTGGCAAATGCCATGGTCACCTAGTTGTTATTTCTGTGAAATCGCTTGAACCATTGTAACAAGCCAATTCTTTGGAAGATAATTTTGCATGTAGGGTAGTCCTCCAAAAATGAAATTCCCTACAGTTCATACCTTACCATGCTCAAGACCACCATTGTTTCTTTACTCTGCTCAGGCGAAGTATTAGGTGCCATTTTCAAAACCCTCAAGGAAACTAGAAATGAAAGGTAACAGGAATGAGGCACAAGTGGAAGTGAAGAACGAATGAGAAAAAAAATGAGAGAAAGAATGATAAATTTATGGTTATTGTTTGGCCAACTCATTCAAAATTGTGGCGGTTTTGGCTTATCAAATCATGATAGAATTTAATCAATCATACAAAAACCATATTTGTGTGAAAATGATTGTATTATGTATGCAGTTTATCAAATGATGATGTCGCGTAATTATTGGTAGTGATTATGGCGACTGGTGGTTAATCACATGATTATAGGCGAAAGGTGTGGGAAATCATGATGAATATCATATATAGACACATGATGCATTATTATGAAGTCATATCATAATCAATAAAAAAATCAAATTAATCCCTCATGATTGTGAGATTTGGTAGACGATGTTGGCGCAAAATCAAGACAAGGGTTCTCAGAGGTTACCAAAAAAGGGTATCGTTTTAGTCTAGGAGCACTGGCATATTCAACCTTCTACAAGGGAAGGAGGTCTCATATGAAGTACATTTGAGATGTGTGTATGGTGAAGTGAGTAAAAGAGAATGCGTCATCGGATTTAACATTACCATGTTCAGATTCATACATCAATATGAAAAGAAATACATAGGCAGTGATTAAACGCTAAATACACATGACATAAGTAATTGCGCAACATAGAATCCAAAGATCCATACATAGTATAATAAAATTTTAGGGTTCGAACAATCTTTTATATTATCAACGTCTCAAAATAGTCATACATTGAGTACATCTCTCATACAATGGCCTAGACAACAGAATCCCTTCTCAGATACTCGTTACAGACTCTACTTTAATGCTCAAACATAGTAACATTCACAACCCCTTATAGTATCTTATCAAGACTGACTCAATAACATCAATGATAATAATAACACATAGCAATAGTAACCCTTACCCATTACATAGATCTGTATTTATAGTTTTCCCTTGGGCGCTTCTAGAAATATTTATTTTGTTGTCTTTCTGACTTTTCCTTGCATGCGCTCGAAGATCTTGGCTCTTTCCACTGCTCATCCAATTAGTGCATGATGATTTTTGGATGTTGTCATTGTTGTTACACTTTTCAGTTATCTTCCCGCTCATCTAATTGGTTTCCGCCACTTCAAGTATTTCGTTGACATATTTCAGTTTTCGCAAAACTTTGGCTTTTCCAAAATCGGGCATTCCTAAAAAACGGACGGCCCAACAGGCCCCGACCACAACCTTTCACTCATCCCAAGTCAACCTTCTGATTCCTTACCATGATCGTATGCAAACAAAGGGCCCAATTCCATCACAATGGTGAGGGCCTGTCGGCGAAAGTTGTCATAGTGCTCCATGCGATCCTACCATTTTCTTGCCAAAATCGAGGCTCCCACAACAAACTCTTGTTCGACTATTACATTAGGCTCCTCAGGCTCAGTAGCAAGTAGTGTATTCCATTAAATGTCTACAATGGACTCAAATTGTTTCATCTAGACATATTCTTCTTGCACTATAGGCCAGAAGTTTATGAGCTCTTTCTTGGCAACCCAAGTAGACTCATCCATTGCATCCAGCCTTTCATCTTCAACCTAGATCTCTACAAATTTGGTTGCTTGTTCGATCGAGTCTATGATGGCTTGGGATGCTTCATTTATCTAATTGAATTGTGTGCATAACTCTTCGATTGTCTTACTTTGTCATTCCAGCAAATCGACCCAATCATTAACCATGTCAAAGAGTTGGCGACATTCATCTACATGGGCATGAATAGAGGATTGGATGATATCTCCCTCTATGATTGCCTATGTGATATTATGCACCATTTCCTGGGGATACTCCTTTTCCTTCAACTTGAGTGCATATATCTCTTGTTGAAGGCTTTCGATCCTCGTAGCTAGTTGTGACCATGCATAAGCAATGAGGTCAATTTGTTGTGGAGGCGTAACTGGGGTGATATCTTCAGGGAGAACTAGAGAAACCTGTATGAAGGTGCACACTTGGAGAAATTTGTCAGAAATGGTCGCAACTTTAGAATCAGCCTTTATATGGAATCCATTCTCATGCACTCTGGAGGATGATGCTGCTATGATGTTCATGCACAACTATTGTGATTGTTGTGTGAGCTCTTCGTTGGTCTGATCGACTGAACTAATCCTTTGCTCAAGTTGATCAGTGGAGGCTTGGATGATATGGATGATCTATGGAGTGGACCAAGCCATGATCTCTCCACTAGTGAGGGACTGATCCAAGGGAAACCAAGAAGCTAGTGGTTGGCCACTAGCGATCGATCACTCAAACACAATGGGGGTGCCAACACCGTTAGGACTAGGAAAAGTAGTACGGAGACTGTGAGTGAGCCTAGCCTGAACCTATGGAATAAGTGGCTCAATTACGTCGATGCACTCGAGTCACAATTCCAAGAGTGCACGGCACTAGTGAGGATCATGTAGTAGCATCTCAATATGTTCCTTAAAATGGAACTGGTACTATGAGTTGAGTGATTGTCCTCCTGGGTTTCCATCATGTTAGTGTGAATATATGGACCCATCTTCTCTTGCACCTCTGGCACCTTATTTGGTTCAGGATTGGGGTTATGCTCAGGTGTGGTGTCAAGTGGAACATGAACTTGAAAAACTTGAGGAAAGGTGGGCAACGTGGGGCCTGTGGTTCCTGTGGTAGTGGAAAATGGGTCACTAGATTCAGTCCCTCCAATGTCAAGGTGGGTGTGGGAAGGGAATGATACAGTAGTGAATGGGAAGTCAACGGGTGAGCTAGGTGGTTCTTTAGTGAGTTCCTCTATGATGAGGGTAGATTTTTATTTAATTGGGGGATCATCAATAATGGTTATGATGGGGAGTGAGGAGGGAATGTTGGTAGTGATGCAATTGAGAGGTGGAAGGGAAGACAGAGGAATGGCCTCTGTGGTGATGGAGTCAGCGGTAGACTTGGAAGAAGAATCAATGTGTTGTTTCTTTATAGGAAAAGTAGTATCAAATAATTCACGTTACTGCTTACCACAGATGGTGGCATCATTCGAGATGGAGGAGAATGGGGTATGAACTATCCCCCTAGGTAGTGATTCATCTTCATGTTCATCTTCCCCTTCCTCTAATATTGAGGGTGTTCGATCTCTGTTTTTCGAGTTGGGGCCTGCACCAAATTTCTGCGTAGGATATCACCATTGCAAGATGGAAGGCATTGAATAGGAGATACACAATCACTTCTTTTCTTTTAGGACACCTGACCATGCATTGACCTCCTTGTCTAGAATTTCCTCATCCAGATAAAAAGGCAACGAGGGAGTGTGAAATATTGATGGAGTCGCAACTAAAGCAGATAAAAAGGCAATGAGGGAGTGTGAAATATTGATGGAGTCGCAACTAAAGGCTTTAAAAAAGTAAAGTCTTAGTTCATGCCGAATGAAATGGTGTGGGTGTGCCAATTGAGTAATTCTTGCGGATTCCTCGATCGTTGTGTAGCGAAAATCAGGTCGTTGTGCCATTGCAGAAACGAAGCATCTTGGTATTTTGAGTAAGTGGTAGCAGTTCGATTGTGCTAAGGGTCGAAGATATTAGTTATACGAATGTTAAGAGAGTGGGAGATGCTTCGACCCTGAGGAGGATACCACTTCCACATAGAGAACATGACCAAAAAATAGCGATATATGAAGTATGTGGCTCGGTCATGCATATTAGCGCAATCCTGCAACATTTATGTGAGCATGCATTTACACCAGTTCATAGGTGCTCCATTTTTTCTAAAATCAGCCATTGTTATGGCATATAGTGTCCACTCTCCCTGTGAGTATTTCTTCATAACCTTTCCTACTATTACGTAGCAGGCACATCGGACCTATAACCTTTCCTACTATTACGTAGCAGGCACATCGGACCTTCTCATCATTGATGGGTTGAATCTTTTCTCCACAACCTCCTCGCCTGGTTCCATTTTTATCATAGAGGCTAAATTCATCCTTTTTGTGGCCATGCTTCCCTGATCCCTGGAAGCCTTGTGTTACATCTTTCCCTTCCATGGAGAGACCAGTGAAATTGTGAATATATTCCACATGGATGGGGTAGACCTTGTTCAACCATAAAGTCCCATTATGTACTTGGTTGATAAGAAAAATTATACACTGAGCAGCCTCTTTCATAATGCCAAACATAGGTAGGTCACACAAGTTTAGAAAGGTAGTGTCTCAGAAGGGAATGAAGGACGGTTTCCAGTCCCATTGCAATTCACCAGAAGGGAGGGCCAATAAATCCATGAATGTATGGATAGAGATATGTGGGTATTGTGATGCTTATGTGAGATTAATGTTGAGAAACTAAGTTTTCTCAAACTTTCCATGAAGATCACCTAGAACCTTGACCCATGGATTGATAAATTCCTCTGGAACAATGACTTTGGGAAGGGAGAACCATCCTGGAAGACCTGCATTGGTAAATGAATAAAAATAGTGGAAAGAGGCACGAATGTGGGGTCATAGAATTCTCGAGGGGATCTAGGATTGGGTATGAAAATAACTTGACAAAAACACGATATTGTTTATCAATCAGGAAAAGACGATTATATAGGCAACATTTGGGAGGTGACATAACAAATAGTCATTAAGAGATACATAATGGAGGTAACTCGACATTAATGAAGGACATGACCATCGAACGCAATGAAATATAAGAGGGGATTTGGGAAATAAAGAGCATAAACATAAACATGATAGAGGGATATTGAAGTGAATGAAAAATTAATTGTCACATCGACAATTAACCAAAAATGTACTAATAGTTGGTGGACTTAAATGATGCAGACTAGGAGGGACAGAATGTCGAGCAAAAAGGTACCAATGACATTTAAATACCAAGGTGACAAGGACGTGGGACAGATTTTGAATTTAACAACTACTAAGTACCCAAAAGTTGTGATACCGACCTCCCCGACCACAAAGGTGATATCTAAATGGAAAATATGACAACAACACCTAGACTCTAAGACAAGTGATAGTTGGACACATCACCATTTTATTGATAGAAAAGGGAAACACCAAAACAATTGAAAATCCTACCTATTGTGTCCACTCTCGGTGACAAGAGTGTTTTGTAATTTCTCTTATTAAGTAGAAATGTAGGGCTTCAAATATGCATTGTTCACCCATATTGGATGGAGAATACCATCAAGTTGTGCGAGTCTGACAGCTTTAGACTCATGGATTTCTACAACTATAAAAGGTCTGAGCCAATGCATTTGCAATTTCCCTGGATGTTTTTTATACTTATTGTCATACAACAAAACTTGATCGCCTTAAAAGACTTAGTCTTAATATGCCTATCAGGACAAGCCTTTTTCCTATCCTTTTCCAAAGTTTGATGAAAATATGCCAGAATTCATGCTTCGTCCAATTCCAACAACTCTATGACCCATTCCACAATTGATTCGTCATCTGTCATGTCAATGACTTGTGAAATATATAAGTTGGGGGTGATGAATTTGGTTAGGAAAACTGCTTCTCTACCATAAACCATTTGAAATGTATTATACTTATGAAGTTTCTTGGTAGTAGTTCTGTAAGCCCATAATACGACAGAAAATCTTTCATCCCAATCATCTTTATTTGCACAACAGACCTTGGTTAATCCTCATTATAGAATCTTTTTAAAGGATTCAACTGCACCATTTGATTGTGGATGATATGGGATACTTTTGTGGTCTTGGATTAGGAACTCATAGGTGAGAGTGGCTACAGTCTCGCTAATGAAATGTGCACCCTGATCACTCGTCAAAATTCAAGGGCACCCAAACCAAGTGATAATGTTCTTAAGAATAAACCTAGTCATTGTATCCATAGAGAAATATCGGATTGGTTCTGCTTCATCCCACCGGATGAGATAGTTGGTAGTAGTGATGATATACCTTGCTTTCAAGTGCTTGGCTAGTGGATTGATCGGTCCTATGAAATCAACTGCCCATTTCTCAAATGTTTGAAGAGCCCGAACATGATGTAAGGGAAACTCATCCCTACATGATAGTTTACCAAACCTATAAAAAACATCACATGCCCTGGAATAATCTTTGGCATATTTGAAGACAGTTAGCCACCATAATCTTTCTTGTAATACTTTCTGGGCAGTCACTTTCCCTCTGACATTCTCTCCTACAACTCTGTAGTGGCATTCCCACAAGATCGCTAGCCGCTCATGATCAAGGATGTTTTCCAATCTACTCATGATCATGATCGAAGGATGTTTTCCAATCCAAATTTTTACAAATGGCCTATGATAAAATAGTAATCGGTAGCACGATCCACCAAATGCCTCTTTTTAGTTGCGAAATACCCCACAAACATAGCACCGATAGTGAGAAACAAGGAAATTTCTGAAAGTTAATCAGGGATAGCCTAAATTCTAAAGAGATATGCATCATGGAGCTGATCATCAATATCTCCACCACTCTTTGTTGATTCTAATCGAGATAGATGATCATGGCCAACATTTAATTTTCTTGGCTTGACAATGAATTCAAAGAAAAACTCCTTAAACAACAACAACCATCTACAATTTTTTCCTTCTGAGACATGATTATTAACTAGATATTTCAAAGTGAAATGATCAGTAAAAATTTAAAATGGCCTCCTAAAAAATAATATCTAAACTTTATTAAAGCATAAACCATTTCCAAACCTTCCCTTTCAATGCTAGTGTAGTTGCACTCGGCTTGAGAAAGTTTCATGCTAGAAAGGTAGATGGGATGATCTAGGTTTCCTTCACCGGGTTGCACGAGGATTACACCCAAAGCAATTCTAGAAGCATCAATGTGTACATGGAATTCCACTTGCCAATTTGGGTATACTAGAATAGGGGCAGTACTCAAATTTTCTTTGAGGGTGTCAAAATCTTGACCACACTATGGCTTCCAATTGAAGGCTTCATATTTCTTTAGCAATTTCTCCAACATGGTAGTGATGCTTGCATAATTTCTAATAAATCTATGGTAGTATCCAGTGTGGCCCAGCATCTATCGCAATTTTTTAGCACTCGTAGGTGGATGCATATTCATTATCACAACAACCTTTGCAGTATGAACTAAAACCCCTTCCCTACATATTATATGTCCTAGCGGATTTCCAAATGGTACAAAAAAAATGCACTTCTTCATGTTTAAAGAAATTTGTAGTTATCTACAATGATCAAACATCAACCAGAGTAAGCCTATGTGCTCCTCCAATAGGTTCTACACGGTCCAATCATCCATATACACTTCAAGAAATGTATGGATAAAGTCGTAGAATGCAGCAATGATTATCCAGGAGAAAACAACTAGGGCATTATTTAGTCCAAAGGGCATAACATTATAAGCAAAAGAACCCCATTATGTAGTGAAGGTATTCTTTCTCTTATCTTCTTCTGCAATTCTAACCTAATAATAGCTTGAGAATCCATCTGTAAAAGAATAGGCTTCATTTCCCACCACTTGATCAATAACTTCATCACTAAAGGGAGTAGGAAAAGGGCCATGTAGACAAGTTGAGTTCAAACTCTTGTAATCCACACATACCCTTATTTCGTCAGTACCCTTCTTTCTTTGTATTACAATAGGACCGGGGCATTATTCAGTCCAAAGGGCATAACATTATAAGAAAAATAACCCCATTCTGTAATGAAGGTAGTCTTTCTCTTATCTTCTTCTGCAATTCTAACCTACTGATAGCTTAGAATCCATCTGTAAAAGAATAGGATTCATTTCCCACCACTTGATCAATAACTTCATCACTAAAGGGAGTAGGAAAAGGGCCATGTAGACAAGTTGAGTACAAACTCTTGTAATCCACACATACCCTTATTTCGTCAATACCCTTCTTTCTTTGTATTACAATAGGACCAGGACATTATTTAGTCCAAAGGGCATAACATTATAAGCAAAAGAACCCCATTCTGTAGTGAAGGTAGTCTTTCTCTTATCTTCTTCTACAATTCTAACCTAATGATATCTTGAGAATCCATCTGTAAAAGAATAGGCTTCATTTCCCACCACTTGATCAATAACTTCATCACTAAAGGGAGTAGGAAAAGGGCCATGTAGACAAGTTGAGTTAAAACTCTTGTAATCCACACATACCCTTATTTCGTCAGTACCCTTCTTTCTTTGTATTACAATAGGACCGATCCACTCAGCCTCATCCACAGGGAAAATTAGCCCAGCTACTAAAATTTAATCAATCTCTTTCTTAACCTTCTCCTTGAATCACAGATTCAAATGATATGATCTATGCTTGACATGCTTAGCATTCAGTTTTAATTTGATCCTCATTTCTCCTAAATGTCCCTTAATTCCCTTCATTTCTAGAAAACTCTTAGGAAAGAGATTTGCTTACTCCCACAACAGAGCCTGTATCTTTGTCATAGTTTTTCCATCCCAATACTCACCTATAGATGCCATCTTAGGATGCTCCTTACTCCCTATATTTACTTTTTTCAACCTCAGGGATTGAGTGTATGAGATGTTGATATCACCTGATACACTATCCTTGACTTCTCTTGTTCTGGTGGATTCCTGAAAGGTTAAATGTCTAAGTTCCTCCCAGTCCCCTAGATCTTCAGGGTCCTTATTAATTTTACTACATTCCATGGGTACTCTCATAGGGGATGGATACAAGATATATTGAAGCAAGTGTTCTTACTTAGATCAAACTATAAGTGGATATTTAGGCTTAAACTCAGTACTAAACAACATCTTCTTGATTTGTTGGAGTGCAACTATGAGTTCAGGAGTCTTACCAGAGAACGAGAAATCATGGTAGAATTGATTATCAACTTTATTTCAACATATTGTTTGTCTTCTTGTTTCCTTGTTCACATACCAAGATTTGGGAATTGTTCCCAGAGAATGAAAGAAGTGATGTGTCCACAAATAGGAAGGGAGTTGAAAAACTTTCCACAATTTTAGACAATGTTCAATGTGTGAAACTGGGTTAGACTGGCCATCATATATCTCCAAGGATAGAATTTGAATCTTCGTCTTTTGATCTTGTCCCAGATGTGATATTTGTATTACTGGAAGGAACTGATGGTGTATAGTTAGCTTGACTTCATCCCAAGTGGACATAGTTTCTTTGTGAGAAGCCCACCACCTGGATGGAGAATATTTCAAGGCTAGGTCAAGTGTTGAGAGTTTGTGTTATGTCATAACCATACCTTCCATGTCAATGAGGAATCTATGTAGATCTGAGGTACCAAAATATATCAGACACTCCTTGATATTCGTTCCAATCCACCTTACTACTCAAACAATTGTGCAACACCTTGAAGAGTTCTCATATCTGCCTTGTTTCCAGTTGTCAAAAGTAGCTTCAGATTCTTCATTTGTGGATTGAATGCTTCACCAACTTATGGATCCATCTGTAGTGGAGTTAATATAATCTGCTCGATTGCCTGCGGTCATAGTGTAGAGTTGATCTAGAGAATAATGTTCCATATTCTCATTTGTTGGGTCATTATACCATGCACTTTGATACGGGTCTAGAGGTTGGGTTACTTTTATGCCATCATATTCAAAGGTCAAAATTTATTTCTTAATATATATTATAGCATAGTTCTCATAGGCCCAGTTAATGCCTAATAGAGCTAGGTATAGATATTTTTCCCCCATTATTTCGATGACTTCAAATTCTACCACTATTTTGACACAAACCAAATACACTTCAACATTTTCAGCCTGCCTATCAGATAAATGCAGTATTGATTCGACATCTGCAACTGAATAGGGGAATACACAATTTTGGGCTTACCCATCGCTTCCAAATTTTTCCTTAGTAATGTATTGACATCAAAACCTAAGTCTAGCATAACATCCCTGATCTCACAGTCGTCAATGTGAGCATTCAGCAAAATGTTTCTCCTAGATCTCCTCTTCCTTTCTTTGTATCCTACTTGTGTTACTTGTTGCAAGGTTGGAAACAATGGACTCTTCCAAGTTTTCTTCAGTTCCCAAGGCCCTTTTGAGTGTGTTCTGCAACTTCCCAGTAAGTTTTTCATCATCCAAAATGTCAGAAAATATGTGTAACCATAGATCAACAACCTTCTATGACTTACCTGGGGGCTCCATCTGAGCAAGAGATTATCCAACGATTCTTGGTTAGTGAGGGTTCGGCTTAAAACTTGGTTTTGCAACCTTGGGCATTACATAACTTGAAATTTGTCTAAACATCTCCATTGCATCTTTGAAAAATACCTTCTTCCTTACAGGATCATACTTGGTATTCTGAGGTTCTTCCTTTTGGATTTTGATCTAGTGAGGACTCTCAATATTGACACCGGTCTTGGTTCCTCCTCTAGTGATAATTTTAATACTGATCTCTTTTCCCTCAGCTACATATCTAGGTTCATAATTTATCATATTGGCCCTTCTTTTCCTTGCATGGTATTCCCACTTGGAAATCAAATATGGACAATCTTCGGTGGACTGGGTAATATTTCTACAATGTACACACCATGGTCTTCGTGGAAGCGAACAATCTCTCGTAAGATTCCCTTTCTCATCACAGTTTTAACAATGAACTGGTCCTCATCTACAAGTCCATCCACCTATGAAATTTCCTCCACCTCAACAGCCTCCTTTGAACCTTTGAGGAGTTTCATTGACTCTCAATGAAAAATGATCCAATTTGTCGGCGAGAGAATCCAAATCTCTACATTCATTGGTAGTGTCGTATGTGACCCACAAAATTCACAATATGTTGTATTCAAAGTGAGGGTATACTTTTTTAGAATAGGGCAGTGCCTCGGAGAGTGCACGTGACTTCTATATATATCACAATACCCATTTCTTTGGACTCCTTGATGATTCAAAAAGCATGGTATTGAACAAGCACGTAAAATGGCATTGTAGCAGTGATTTTCGCAACTCCTCCCAATGGTCCTAGTGGTGGAAATGCCATCGGGTGGGTAGGGTATCATGCACCCCTCCGTTGGTCCTAAAGTTTGCACCTGACTGCTAAAGGGCAGAGCTAGGCCACCTCAAGTTTGGAATGGTTGGTTTTTTTATTATTTGATTTTGTTGGTCAGTTGGAGGGTTGGTTTTACCAAGACAAAAATGCAGTTGGGTTGGAAATATGATATGGATAAGGGTCATCCTTGACTAGTGGCACACAAATGACAGACAAGTGAGATAATAGAGGGAAGAACAAAGGGAAACAACAAACAACTCAATAAATAATATATTGTAAGAAGTTTAAGTCTTAAAATAGTATTTCAAGGAATTAAACAAGTATCCAAACACCCACAGGTTGCAATAAAAACAAATATTCACCAAAGCATTAGTTTTTTTACAGGTTTCATATCAGTAAATATGATTTATACAATAGATGAAAGGAAAATGAAATGTACTTTGCACACATCAATAACTGCATTCAAGATAAGAGAAAAACACATATAGATTTGGATAAAACACATTGTCATCAATATTATATTCACCATGTAGAGAGATTCAATCCATTCATAGAATAGGTTCAACCAATATAATGTATTGACTTCCTTCCCAAAAAACCAAACCCTCAAAACATACAAAAATTGCATATTTATCAAAGTTGTAGAGGCTC
>CBVK0102515067.1:0-19298 GCA_900067695.1 Picea abies
TCTTTCACTCCCAACACATTTTTAGGTACCCATAACCAAAATATGATTTCACCATTGACTTCTATGGGCTATAAGATTCCCCTTGACTTCTCCTCTGCCCAAAATGGACTTTGGAGTATGGAGTTATGCCGTCTGGAAGTAACTTTGGTGCCAAAATTGTATCCTCACTATTTTGGCTATAACTTCCTCATACGTGCTCTGTTTTGCAAACCGTTTAGCTTATTGGACAAATCTCTCTGACTTCTTTTATTCTAGATGAAAAAAAAATGTACCTTGTTACATTCTATTCTTGTGGGTTTTGACTACTTGAAAATGTCATTTAGGCCCCCAAAAATGCCCTCAAGTTAATGACCTTCAAAAACCACAAAATTTTACATAAAATCGATTGTTTTGTTACTGTAACAACTCTTTAAATATCAGTCGTTGATCTCAAATCATGTGCAATCTGAGTCGTTGATCTATGCTACATCGAAAATCAATGACCAATGTTATACCTTAGGAATGCACCACACTTTTCTCAATCTGCTAACATGACCATTGACCCAACTCCTCGACGATCGATTCACACCACAACTCTAAATTGAACGATTCTACCATCGACCATAGAATATCTTCATTGGATAATGAAACTCCTTATCAATTCAACCAACGCTCTACCATCGACCCATCGAAAATCGATGACCCCCTATGACTGTCAAAACCACTTACCCAAATTAGTCGACCCAACCATCGGGTGTTGACCATTTCTAGGGTGACCCGGGAACTATTGATGTGGCATGACACATGGATGTTGGTGTGGCATGACACGTGGATAATGATGTCATCATTATTTTTCTTTCATTAGCGACTGCCCATTTCTCTTGGAAAGATCAAAACTCTCATCACAATCTACCAATCCCTAATTCATCAATCATTCTCGATCAATAGTCCCCCTAGACGCATGAAACCTTCGTTGGATTCTGCTGATCTATGATTAGTCATCCATTGACGATTGACGATCCTGTTTGGATGCATACAAATTTCGTCAAACCCTATTGATCCCTAATCATCAACCATCAAAAAGTTTCGTTGGTAAAATTTGACACTTAGAAAATTTGGCCAAAATCTATCTATCCCTAATTTATCAGTCATCGACGATCGAAGAATTATTTTGGTCAAAATCAACTCTTTGCAAAACTCATTGATTCAACCATCGACCATTGGTGATTTCTGCTAGCAAACTTAAAACTCTTCTCAATTTTTTTTGATTTGTCCATTGGCCATCAACAAATTTAGTTGGGGAACTTCAACACTTAGCAAATTTTGATCAAATTCTAGGTGAGTATGGGTCGTTGATCTCTTACCCAATATGATATTGGTCATCAATTTTTTTCCATCTCCTCAATGATCAAAATGAACACATGCCATCGATCTGATCCATTTCAAAAAACCCCAAAATGAATCTTAGTTGTTGATTTGATCAACCTTTCAAAAAGTTAAAACCTTATGGATTTTTAAGATTATCATGATGAATCTCAACCTTCGATCTCGAGATAAAAAGAGATATCGTCTGTCGATTCTCCAATCTTCTTGTAACTCTACAACAACCATTAAAACTCAAAATTTGACCATTCCAATTCGAATTCGGCTCTGCAACTTGCATATTAACTTCATTAAATTCTAAAAAAAAGTTTGATTCATCCTAACATGAATATTGATCATTAATTTTGGAATTTGACTATGATTTACTCCCATTTTCCCCCAATTTCACCATCGACAAATCTGTAGCATCAAAATTTACCCGAATTCACATCGGTTCTTGGTCCATACAGGTCCAATGTTGAACCAATAGCTCTGATACCACTTTGCAACATACCCAACCCCTAGTTGGGTCACGTCATTGCTAAAATGACTCACTAAAATTCCTCATACTAAATCTAAATGCAAAAATTAACACATAGCATGAAATTCAAGTTCATTGAACTATCCATACTCAATAAAAACATATATATAATTACTCTTATCGTGCAAAAAAAAAATTAAATACATACAACAAAATTCAACCATAAAATAGAGACACGAACTCATCATTCTACTCACAACAAACAACATTAACCAAATATAGCTCAGAGTAAAATGCACAACAATTATATATCAACATTTAACACATCAATATAGTAGATAAGAAAACTTATCTTAGAAAAGTGTGAAACCCACTGTAGAGGACACACATTCCTCCTAATTGTATCCTTGTTGTTCCAATTCTTAACAACAAGACACCCCCGAGATGGGGCTACGAATCCAAAAGAGACGTAGGTCCCTAAAGCTCGCTAATGTCCCCCCTTTCAACAATCAAACTCTCAACTAATTTCATTCCACCAACAAACTTCCCCTCAACCTACAAAACCAAAGGGATGGTATCCTCCTTCACTTCTCACATTCCCTCTAGCCTTTCCACTCCTCTCCAGGGCTTCCAACATAGTTTGTACAAGAATTCTACTTGTTGGGGCTTCCAAAATTCTACAGTTGCAACAAAAATTCTCCCAACAATGAAAACACATGCTTCTTGGACGAATTTAGAAACAAATTTTCGTTCCCAGGAACATGACCTATTTATCCAAGAAATTGCAGCTCCAATAAAAAACCAAACATGTCCACAACCACTGCTTACAAGATCCCACATTCAAGACTCCATTGCTGGCTAGAAAATTTCATGTAAAAACAACTCTCTATGAAAAAACCTGAATGTGCAAAATATGCTCCCCTATCCATACAAATTTCTTCTCTTTCTCTTACTTCCTTGAATTGCAATCTTCCCCAAGCTGATTATACTCAACCCCCATGCTCTCAATAACTATGAAAAGTGTCTCTCACACCAACCCTCTTACATGAATTCAATGATTGGGCTCTAGAGCACTCAACAACTAATGGAAGGTTAATGGTAAGGATAAGTATGAAGGAAATGAGAAATGGATTTTGGTTTAATAGACATGCATAATTATCCCCCTTTGACCCCTTCCCTCTCTTGTGGATACTTAGTCCCCAATCTCTACCTATTTCCATCTGCAACTGATGATACCTTTCATTCATTATACTTCAATTTACATCATTTACATATTGGCTCTAGATCATGCATCATATTTACCATACACATCGCTAGTTTGGAGTTTTAAAATGGGGATGCTATATCGAACAATATTGGTGCATCAAAGAAGAATCAATCCATCCAAGGGGGATTTTTTCTGGAGCTCTCCGATAATAATACTCTTGATATGTTCTTCTTTGTTGACTTCGGGGAACATATATCTTTGGATGCCTAGGAATTTTATCTTTCTTAATGTTTATTTTAATCTTGTCACCATTTACTTGAGTCATCATGATGATATTTTATTTTTTTGTATTTATTGGTGTGACAACATCCTTCGACTGACCCATGAAGTTATTAGTGGTGATCAACGGTATGGCATTTTCAACTAAATATGTGGATGTTTCTTTACCATATAATTTTTTATTGAGATCAAATTCTGGAAACACTTCCACTAATAAGACTTCATTGATAGAAGCATTAGGTTTTTCCATGTCTATCAAGTCAGTGCTCGTTCCCTTATCCATGGTTTGGGTTTCTTGTTTTTCCTTGCTGTTATTCTTCAATTTCTTCATATCTACAAGTAGATTTTTATTATGAATTCTCAAATGAGAAATTTCATCATCTTTGGACGATAGTTCTTTATGGATATTTTCATACTCGCTTTTATGAGTTCTTTTTGAATTACTAATTTCTTTTGTGTATCTTTAATTTGTTTTCAAAATTTATGAATTTATATATCTTGCTTCTCCAATTTTGTTCGATTTTGCACAATTTCTTCATCTTTGCTAATAATAATTTTATTCAATTTTTTGTAACTTTTCCATTAATTCGGTGTGATTTTGTTGTTCATTTTGATTTGAATTTGACAATAGAGATGGGTAATTTGAATTAATCTATCACAACATTATTTTATTGGTAGGGTGCTCATATTATATGTACTTTTTATCAACATTCATAGTAAAAGTACCAACAGATCTCAACCAAGAGTTCCCTAAGACCACATCCACTTCCTTGGTTTGTAACACAAAAAAATTGCATTTTGGGGAGTACTCATGGATGTTTAATTCTAAATTATTTTTCACATCATCATACTCTTGTGTAAGAGCTCTTTTAACTTCCTCTTCTACAAGTTCTAATCTATTTTCCAATTTAATATCAATATAGTTCTAATGACCAACAAGGTCAATAGCAATGCTTACAATCTCATTATGTATCCTCCCTAACATACATACATATGACAATATTGATTGGTTCCAAAACATACTCACAAGTGAATTGAACCTTATTTTCCATTTGAATCCTCATGAAATACTTCTCCTTCTATATAACTTGACTTTGATTTCTTCCTTTTACTTTCTCTCTCCAAGAATGTTATAAATATATATATTCTTCCTTCCAATAATTTCTTTGGTACTATGTAAGAAAAAAGTTACTATAGTAATTTTTTTTGTCTCTATAAATATATATTTTTATAATAATAATAATAATAATCTATTTTTAAGGTCACGGCCAAGCCAACACCCCAAATTGGTGTATGAGACCCCCTTGTTTCTGGGGCAAGGGACCTCCCTCCACCCAACGATTTGACTGGTAAAGTTTACAAAGGTATACATACCCTATCCCCCTCTATATTTGAACCTGTGACCTCTTAAGAGGAAACACATGTTCTTCCCCCTCTATATTTGAACCTGTGACCTCTTAAGAGGAAACACATGTTCTTAACCATTAGGCCCATTATATACAATTGGTATATAATACCAATTGTATTTTACTCTTATATTAATACTTTAATATAAATTAATTAAATATTATTTCCAAATTTTCAAAATACTCCTTATGGAATACTTCTCATTCTATATCACTTGCTAATAAGAATAGTAATATAGAAAACCTTGGGCCAATGGTTTACCAAAACCACGGGTCAAGGAAATAGCATGGGCCAAGGGTTTTCCAAAACTATGGGCCTATAAACTACCAACCGTAAATTCAAATTTTTACCCTTCCTTCTTTCTTCTTCTTGTTTATTTATTTATTTATTTTCTTTATAGTATTTTCCCAATACCATGGGCAATTACCATGGGTTTTTTGAAACCACACTTTGTTCTTTTCTTTCTTTCTTTTCTTTCTTCTCCCTTATTTTTTCTTTATTAAGAGAAAAGAATGGGCCACTAACCACGAGATTATTTGCATATTTTTTTTTCTTTTTTTTTTTTCTCTTTTTACTTATGACGCAACAAAATCCACTTGATCAAGGAAACAACCAAACAATCCAAAATGGAAACAACCAAACAATCCAAAATTTTGACCATGGACCAATGGAAAGACCACTATGATACCAAATGAAGTGGATTTAGTGGTACACTTCATGAGAACATCATGAATAAATAACATAATTCCATCTATCCATAGTAAATAATGTTTTATTTACTATCCATTTTACATGTTTTCTTGACTGCATATGAGATAAGATACATGCATATAAATACATGTAGGGAAGGATGTCATGTCCTTGGCAAAGGTCATGACTTATCATTTACATTATAATGCCTATTTACGTAATAAAAAACCTATAACATATTATTACATGACAAGAAATGTAATATACTTTAGTTATATTACATCCGATAGGAAATCCTATTGATTTCCAATAGTGTATCAGGCATCGACAACATCTGTGCTTAAACATAGGAACACTTGAATTATTCTACTGATGGCCAACATGCATCAACCATTGACGTGAATCAATTCTTTTTGTGAAAATTCAAATTAGGAATTATAATTTATCGACACTGATGAACAAATAAGGTAAACCATCTATCACCGTCTGTTTCGAGAATTTGATCAATCCTCATTGTTGGCAGATAAATATGGGGTCCATCTAATTTTGGTGATATGAGCATCCACATCATATGACAAGTAAAACCACGTATGGATACATCACCTGCAACATGGATCTTTGTACTTCTACATCGCTCAAATGGCCCCCTTTACCATGTCAAAATTTCCACGTAATCTCTAACATGGCATCATCCACATAAGATTGTATGGATATCTTCGAGTTTATCGAGATTCAAGAGATCTATTGGGAACATTGGAAACATATTCACTTAGAAAATTCACCAACACTAATTGGTTCATTATCTGTTGGTGAAATATGCTTCAAATTGCAAAAGACAAGGAAAAGCCTCCCTAATGATGGTCGATGCCTCATTTTCTTCATTCGTTCTCATTACGAAAAAGGCTAGTTCGCATGTGAACAATTCTTCCAATGGTCGATCTCCATGAAGGAGACTTTCAATATAATTCATTCATCTCATGTCCCATTTTCAGTTGTGGTAGTCGAAAGTTTAAACACATGATTATTCGTTCATTGTTTATACCTAGAGAGTCACGTCTGCACTCGACTTTATCATCACATAGTGACCAATCAGATCTTTACACAACAATATCAATGATCCCATTTGATGTTTTAGGTGACATGACATGTGCCATGACATCATATGGATCCACATGTTTTGACACATCACTACTCAGGAAAGACATCACGCTCTAATAAAAAATGGTATTTTAACACAAAATATCATTGGGATCATATATGGACATTGAAACAAGAGTTGGCTCGAACGAACGATGACCTAAAACTCTGAACCCTGATGGAAAAGGAATTGTGTGAAAAATCACTTCCTTTTTCAATGTGCCAATGAACTAGGAAACATGTTTTTGCATCATCGTTTGACATAATGAATTAATTTCAAGTGTGACACACATAGGTGGGTGCATTCAAGACTAAAAGGTTTATGCAATATAATTATACCCCGTGGTTTAATTGTTCGATTTGAATGATAGGGAGTTAGAATATATGAGCATGAACATTTTTATCTGAGAATTCTTATTATGAAGTGTTTAAAGAGAGCTTCTGCAGTGAAGAACGTCTCAAGACTAGGTGTTGCATGCATTAGAATCATGTTTCTTCTCAATTCGAAGCTTTGTGACTAGAATAGGTAATACTTAGTGCTAATTTCTCATTTCTTCACCAAGTATGCATTTTATTTGAATAATTGTCATGATTTCCAGAGGATATGAATGAACTATAAACTAATTGTTGTTGTTTTCTCACAAACAACTGCCTTCGTGAAGACCTTCTACTTGACATTCCTTGAAAAATCCCAAGGGAAAGTGAACTATGTTAGGAAAATCATCAAACTCAGCCCCTACTATGGGAACATAGAAAATGCCCAAGGTAGAGACTGTAATTTAACTTCCATAGAAGAAAGTGTTCAACTAGTCATCATTTTACAAAGATATAGAGACAAGCACTGGGTCTAAGTTACTGTTACCTTTTTGGAATGACTTATTCCATAAAAAAACACTCAGACTTTCCAAATTTTACACCTCACAATAGTACAAAAATTAGAGCTATAGATGACTAGGTGTTCCCAAACATAGACCGCTCCTTGTTGTACATGGTGGCCACTAGGTCCCTTATTTTACCCTATTTAGAGGCCTTAGAGTGGATTATAATCCACACAAACATTGTCAAATTCTTGATTAGCGATGAAAAAGGATAGTGTGTGGGGGTTTTCTTGCAAGCAAAGGTGAATAAATAGTAAACACTGAATTTGTAGTAAAATTTTATGTCGATCATGATACTAGAAAACTATTAGCATCTTGGTGGAAGGAATATAGAAAATTAATTAATCGAACTAGAGAGTGGTATGGAATGACAAACTTAAGGGAGCCCTACATGTACCTGATGGTGTTACTTTGTATATTATATGGGGAAAAATACTGTTCTAGGTTCTCAGAAGCTTGGATGCCCTTGGCATACACTGGTGCAATATCAAAAGTCATAGTTAACTAGGGAGATATTATATCCAAACAACTGAGCACTAGAGTATAACAAGCCCAAAACCTTGAACCAGGATATGTGCCTTCTTTTTACATGGATTCCTATTTATTGTATGTAGTTTGTGCAAGAAACACTTTATTAAAAATGGGTATAAGTTAGCCCATGTCCAAACTTCTTGTGCATTTATACTTCAACATTTTGTGGGAGAACAGGTAAAAAAAAACTTATCCCATGTTCTGTGAC
This sequence comes from Picea abies, assembly GCA_900067695.1. Classification (NCBI taxonomy): domain Eukaryota; kingdom Viridiplantae; phylum Streptophyta; class Pinopsida; order Pinales; family Pinaceae; genus Picea; species Picea abies. The sequence goes on from CBVK0102515067.1 coordinate 8,160, forward strand.
TTGTTCCTAGACAAGATTTGGTTCATTGTATTTTGACAAGAGCTCCCACAACTCTCAAAACAAGCCAAAAATATCATCTCTTTGATTGGAAACTGGAACTTGTTGGAAGAAAAGTGCACCTATTTCAGAATGTTTGGAGCCACAAGAACCCCACACCTACTGTCAGCTTATATATGAGATTGACTGGCCTTAGAGGAAGTATGTTACGAAACTACCCTATAGGGTTTCAATGTGTCTCTAGTCAAAGAAAAGAAGAGAGTTGTTATCCCTTATGAATTTTAGTTAGGGTACTACTTTTTCAAACACTACATAAGAAAGACAAGAAGGATTGATTAATTTGGAATACAAGCTTGCGACTAGTAGGTACCACAAGAATGACCTAAAATAATTGATGTTGAAACATGCAACAAGAGGATTAATTTATCGTCCCTATGTGCATGAAAAATTTGAATATGAAGTCCTCATTGAAAATTCCCAGATTTCAGATGAAGTACTCCAAAGAAAACCCCAGCCTAATTTGGTTGCATTTAAGGCTATGTCTATGGATGCATGGGTGGAACTCATTACTCAAATTGGTGAGGTCGCTATACAAGAACAAGTAGATGAAATGGAAATTGAGGAAGCTAGGAGAGATGAAGAACAAAGGCTCAAGACATAGGCTGAAAGTGAATCTCACGAGGCTTAATAAAACATGGAAACTAAGGAACTAGAGAAAAAACTAAAATTTGAAGATGAATTAAAGAAGAAAGAAACTGAATAGTCCCCTTAAGGGGAAGTAACATGAGGGGAAATAAACACCCAAACATAATTTCACATAGAGTAGGTACAAGGAGGAGAGGAAGAACTGATAGTGGCATCTAAGGCCTTGATAGAGGTACCAGTCAGAAGGGTCTCTGCCCCTATAATAATAGACTTAACGATGTTATACAATGATTATTACAATGATTTTGAAAATGTTAAAGTTCCAATTATAGATGAGTCCAACCTAGATGGAAAAGGAAACTCACTTTCTGAGGATCCACAACCAAAGGAATGTCTATAGCAACAAATGCAACTGAGAAAATCACAACACCAACAGAACAGGGGTAACCTCCGCCAAAATAAGGAAAGTCTAAATAAGGTGAGTGTGGAAATGGGACTGACAAGCATAGTTTAAAGGATACAACCTCAGAGAAGGAGGAAACTAAAAAGGAGAAAAAATAGAAACAACAATAAGGATGTTGATGTTTTGCTAATTTTAGATCTGATAATTATTTGCTTATGATTTTCTTACTATTACCATAAAATAATTACACAATGGAATTATCAATGAACCATAATAGAAGAAACATTAATAGATCAATCACCATGCACAAGAGACAAGATACATAAGATATATCCTGGGAAAACCCTTTCATGGGAAAAACCCAGCCAGAACATAATCCAAACTATTACTAGTATACTTCCATCAAGCACAAAATACCATACAAAGTGTTCACCCCAAGTCTAGTTCCTCTCCCAGAGTTAGAACATAAGTTATATGATAAATAAATACCAAGAGAGAGGCTAGAAACTTCAATATAATCTCCAAAATTCTCCCAAAAACTTTTGTTAGGCACAACTAACACTTCTCCAAACTTGAACCTTAGATGAGAGAGTGGGAGTGAATGTATAATAATGAAATGAGTCTGCCTTTATTTATACTCGTTTCATCACCTTAATTAACCTTCTAGGGAAGACTTGTCATTTTTCCTTTAGTAATAGTTTTCTCCAATAATCCAATGGGGTCGACTTCTTCAAGTATCCATCGATCTTGGGGTACCATGCTCTAGGTGTTTGCAAAGATTACTTCATGAAAACATGACATTCCTTGTCATTTATCATGAATCCCTAAGGTTTTTCTATGTACGCTTCTTCCTCAATCACACTATTGAGGAACACAGTCTTCACATTCATCTGATGTGATCTCTATCTTTACTGAAGCAAGAGAAATGATAGTCCTGATGAATGGAGCAAATGTATGGCTCAAATATATTTTCTCCCTTTGGATGCAATACCACATCACTCTCTAGAAGTGTCTTTTACATATAATGGAGTTACTTCCATATCTTCTTCCTCTGCATTGCATGTTGACACCATCGCTATACTCCATCTTGTATAGTTTTCATTTCTAGTGGTCATCTGACTCTCTGTCTGAGCCCAATGACTCCCTCTAAAGTTGGACTCTCTCTGAGACTCCATAACCTTGTTGAATGAAGAGATGTATGGGCTCTCATACCAAGGATAATGGCCCTTCTACAAAAGATAAGGGTTCTCATACTAGGGATAATGACCCTTCTGTAAAAATATAAATACGGCCTCTCGAATTGGGGATAATAACCAAAAAATAAAATATAAACTTGGCCTACCATATAAGGGATAATAACCAAGATAAAAAATAAAATAAAAAATTATTTTCTAGGATAATGAGTTAAGAAGGACATACCTTTAAAATATATACTCATCTTCCACCTTTATCTTCTTTCACAGTGGACTCTCATCAATGTCAGTTATTGATGATTGTTGCTTCTCCTTCCTGTTCTTCTCAGGACAATTGGAAGCATAGTGTCCAAATGTAGAAAAGTTCCAGCACTTGATCTTTGACAGATATTTCTTCTTATGTTCATGAGCTGGAGTTGATATTCTACATGTACTCTTCATTCCAAAGTTTCTCTTTCCTTTTCTTGCATGGGATACAAGAGCTAGGTTTCGTTCATCCTGAGGTCCCTGTGAGCTATCTCTGGGTAAATTCTTGGTTTCTTCTTGCACACAATCATCCCATATATATTCAAACTTGGGAAAATTTTCTCATCCACAAACACTTTGAATAAATGGTTCCCATGAATCTGGATACCCATTAATAACTATAGAGGTAAGTTTTGATTCTGCAACATCTTCTTCGATTTCTTTTACTTGATCTCTTGTCTGAGAGACCTTCAAGAAGAAGGTAACGATTATATCTTCCTTGGTCATATTGATACAACAAAGTTTATTTCTCAAGGCTATCTTTTGGTTAGCATTCTTCCTTTCAAATAATCCTACCAAAGCATCATACATCTCTTTGGTAGTTTTCAATTCAACGATGTGGGGAATCAAGTGACTCCTCATAGTCTCTGACAAGTTTCTCTTGTATTTAGATTGTTTATTCTTGTATTCAGTTTTCTCATTTTCACCTTCATATTATGTAATTTTCTTCTTCACACAGTTATGAAGATAATGTTTATATAGAAGCAGTAGAATCCTGGTCTTCCAGGATCTAAAGTTTGAAGCTCCTTCTAGTCTATCTTCTGCTAATATGGTAGGTTCCATTGAAGAATGATTTACAATTTCAAATATATTGTTAATAAAAATACATTATTTGATGTCAGACCAAATGTCAATGATTCTTCTTGTTTTCGTAGCAATGCAAAGAAATATATGTTGATGAGACATCCTTGGTCTACTTCAGAAATCCTACACAAGGGAACGACTAGGTCTTTAATCACTTCATCTTACTGTTAGGAACCTAGACAGTCTTGTGGATAGCCCTAGATTGTTTGTGGCCTATAGTGGTAGACTATATCAAGCCTGCCAAAACTTTTATAAGTTCGATAAAGGACTTGGATAGGGTATTTAGGCTTGTAGCTAGTCCTACATTCCTTCCTCTTACTGTGACCAATTTTTCTCAGGACTCGTACTTCTATAATTTGTTGTGGTCAGTGTTGTGACTTATGGTTCAATCCTATTTCTATTCACATGGTATCCCTTAATCCACCCTTATTCTTGTGATGTCCCTTTACAAATCTAGTCAGATGCTTGTGCAATGATGGTTTTTAAATATCTGATACCATGTTGATGCTTTGCTAATTTCTGATCTGATAATTATTTTATTACAGTTTTCTTATTGTTACCATAAAATAATTACACATTGATATTATCAATGAACCATAACAAAAAAAACATTAAAGGATCAATCACCATGCACAAGAGACAAGAGACACAAGATATATCCTAGGAAAAACCTTTCATCAGAAAAATCCAGCCAACTTTTCTCTAGAAGGATACAATCCAAAATATTACCAGTATATCTCCATCAAGCACACAATACCATACAAAGTGTTCACCCCAAGTCTAGCGCCTCTCCCAGAGCTAGCACATAAGTTATATGACCAAGAAATACCAAGAGAGAGGCCAACACCTTCAAGATAATCTCCATGATTCCCCCAACAAATTTTGTTAGCCACAACTAACACTTATCCAAACTTGTGCCTTAGATGAGAGAGTGAGAGTGAATGTGTAATAATGAAATGAGACTGCCTTCTTTTATACTTGTTTCAACACCTTAATCAACCTACTGGAGCCGACTTGTCATTTTACCTTTAATAATATTTTACTTCAATAATCCAATGGGTCCGACTTCTTCTTTTGTCTTCTATGATTTTCTGTAATGGTTTCTTGTATTTTACCTTGGAGAATGACTACCCAAAGTTGCCAAACTCCAACAAAGGAGAGGTCATAAGTAAGGTAGATAAAACATAGGAACATAACATTGATCCAATAAATGAAGAGACAACAACCAACCCATCAACCACTTCTTTCCCCGAGGATGTTAGACAGCCATAATTTTTAATAGAGGACACACCAGAAATAACACAATTCATGAGAAAACAAAGGATATGTCTATAGAAGTGGGAGTTGAACAAACCAATAAAACAAACAAGCCTCCCAAAGAGTTGATTAAAGAGAAGAAAATTGGTGAGGAAACATAGGAACCAAGTGGTCAGACATCAATAATTCATAAAGGAAAATAACCTATCCTCGAACACTTTCCTACCCCATGAAGCATGGGGAATATGGTGGCATGGGGTGATCAAAAAATAATAGAGCCAATGGGTGAAGTTGCTAACATTGAGGCCATAGCTTATGGAAGGAAAAGGAAAACGTTGGTAAGAAGAACAAGTAGGAATAGGATGCTCAATTTATATAGCACCATGGTCATAACCACCAAGGAAGCTTTATTAGATGCAAAGAAGGCTAAGGTTAGTGAACTATTGGGGGAAAGGTTGACTATATCTCATGTTGTAACACCCTATTTTCCCCAAAGGATATAATTATTCTAAGACTTCATTAAGCATGTGATTGTAATTGTGATTTAATTAATAAAATGCCAAACAACTGATTGAGAGGGTACAACCTTGAAAGTATTGGCCATGATACACAAGTGGGAATTGATGAAGTGGGTCGGTGAGGTGGAGATGAGATGTTTTTATGAATAAAATAGGAATCTTTTTAGAAATCCAACTTATTCTTTCATTGCATAAACATACACCTACCAGCGTACCAAACCTGTATGGATTCATGTGAGATGTTATGAGGAACAAGACTAGTAGTTGGGGAAGTTAATAACTGTTGATAGTATTGGTCTCTTGCAAAAGGAAAGGGTTAAATGAAGTAGCCTGATGAACAAGACACCAGATATTTTCCCATCCAGGAATTTGGATCCCAGGACAATAGGTTGCATCTTCAGGAAATCCATGGGAATCCCAAGAAGATTGGAGGAGGAAGATACCAAAGGTGGAAAGACACCAACAAAAAATAACACCAATGAGTATAGGGTGGTATTAGAGGAGAAAGAAACACACTCGAGAGAGCATAGTTAGTTACCAAGAGTGGCATCAGAAGATGAGAGAATAGAGCATGAGGGAGCTTGAAAAGATCCAACCTGAGAAAGAAGGAGTGAGAAGCAGGATCACAAAGCAATGGTGCAGTGAAAATAGGTCTTCATGATCACTGTTTGAAGAGAAGAAGAAAGTGGAGAGATTTCCTTGAATAAAACAGGAATCTTTTCCAATTTTATGATGATCACCCTAAAAAAGAGAAGACCCAGATCCAGACCGGAGCAATAAAAGGTTTCAACTTGGTATTTACAGGAAAAAAATTGACATTGGTAAGGGGAGGTCACCAAGGGATTGTATAATAGAGAAGAGACTCCCTTGTGTAGAGGAAATCCAATTGATAAACTACCTGATAAACTTGTAGAGAGCCTGATCTCAGTGGGAAGTGGGAAACTTATATTGTTGTCAACAGAGGAAGGAGAGTAACTTTCCTAGATCATCACAAGCTTGGAAACTAGCTGAATCATTCACCTTGTGGTATCATAGCCTAGAACGAGAGTGGTGTGTTGTAGGAAGGAACTCTACAATATGGCCTAAGGTTGGGAGGAAAGACGTCCTCTCTCAGTCAGTTGGTGTGGCTATTTCTCTGATCAGACAAGTGTTTAAATTAACTTGTTTAATTTGTGTATGAATGATGTGTACATGTATTTTTCTGATTTAAATGGGAAATATGAATGCTTTTATTCAATGAATGGAATACCTAAGTAATTTGGACATGCTATTTGTCACCATTGTTTAAACTGTCAAATTGTGAATTCGAACAAGTGGGAATAACCAATGTCCCTAAGAATCTTCCAGCTTTGAGAAGAAATTTTGCAAGATATGGAAAAAGTATTTATTTCATAGTATCCCAAGAGATCTGGCATTGGGAAGGTTCCTGTTAGGAAGAAAGGGATGTGTTTTCTGAGGAAAAACCAAATTCCTTAAGTGGAAAGATTGTAAGATATGAAAGAACTTCCTTTTTATGAAGTTAGGAGATCTTCAATAGTTTTAGAGTAGGCTTCGAACTCTTGGAGATATGATAAGTTCTTGTAGAATCCTAAAATTGGCAAAGTACCAGGATTGGACCTTTAATCAATAGAGAAACCTTTTGTTGAGTCGAGAGAATTTATAGTCATTGATTTGGTAGGGTGAGTGGATATTATCCCTTCGTCACAAAAGGTATAATCGTTGGGAATGTTCGAGTGTCGAGACTTGTGTGAAGTTCGACGATAATGATGAGATCCTTGAGATGGGATGAGGACCGTCGATTCATCGGGAGTGACGCTGACAAGAACTCAACCATTGGTGCTAGATGCATCTTCGTCAGAGTATAGAGGGTTAGTGAAGTGAGTGATGAGCCTAGAGAAGTGCCAAAACCAATGGAGGATTGAGGATTGATAGGATATGTTGATCAACCTATAGGGGAGAGTTGATTTCCTCTATAGATTGTTGTAGGTTCTGATTAAGTAAAAGGGATAATGAAATCATGCTGGCATGGCATGCCAACATGGTAGGCAACAAGTTTCCTGGGGGTGAAATGTGTCACTGGTAGAATGGTCAATGGAAGTGAGTGCTCCCTGAGGGGGGGGAATAGAACCCCTTGTGAATTCTACTGCAATCTAGACCGTTGGATCTAGATGTCATCAAATCTTAGTCGTTCAACGAAGGATGTTGGGCATGGGTCCATAAGTTAGGATGGGAGCATGTGCTGATGATGACGAGACCTTGAGGTTAGATGACAGTTGTTGGTCGTCAAGGAGGAGAGATGAAATATAAGTCGTTGATCAGTGTGGGTCCCACCTAGACCACCTCAAAAAATATTGAAAGCGTGGGATTTAATGACCATGCTAGTTAGGACATCATCGTGATCAGAGCCACTAGCTATCACAAATTGAGAGACGTTGGATCTAGGAGCTTACCAATGGAGTTCGTCGTCGGAACTATTGGTTGGGGTGACATATAACTCATGAGGAGTAAAACCCCAATGATGATGAAATAATTTTTTGTGGAAGTTGGAACCAATGAGTGGTGAGTTGAGGGTAGGTGCCACATTATCACCACACCAATGCCACATTAGATGGAACAAGTTGTAGCGAATCACATGGATGCCACATGGCAGTGAGGTGGCTCTTTTAATGAGGGCCTCATAACTTCGAGAAGCTATAAATTATACTCCAGAGCTTAGAAGTGAGCATGAATACAGTCCTTGGAAATTTCTCGAAGAGTAGAATCCATCTATGGTCCTTAGGATCATATAAGAGATGAGTAGATAAAGGGAAATATTAACATCCCACTAGCCTAAGAGAGGGTTAGGGTATCAATTGTGTCACACATACCACCATTGAAAGAGCTAAAGAGGATGAGAAAGAGGTTGCTTCCATGAGGAGAGAATTAGAATCTCTCATACATCAAGTTGATTACTGCAAAGATACTACGCAAATGATGATGATTCTAAGAGTTTACTTCTTGGAGGAGCATCGTAAATAGAAGTTGTTTAGGTATATTTTTATGGAGAAAGCTAGAATTTATCAATGGGAAACCATGTTATGCCTTGTGGTACATAAAGAAATGTTGAAATGGGTTGAGCGGCACACATGACCTTGAGCCAAATTGAGTACATCAAAGAGATATAGAAAGGCCGAGGAGATGAAGAGAACAATATAGTAATTCTCACCAATTTTTATGGAGAAAGCTAGAATTTATCAATGGGAAACCATGTTATGCCTTGTGGTACATAAAGAAATGTTGAAATGGGTTGAGCGGCACACATGACCTTGAGCCAAATTGAGTACATCAAAGAGATATAGAAAGGCCGAGGAGATGAAGAGAACAATATAGTAATTCTCACCAATGAAAACATAGACATGATATAGAGGGTAGATGAGTATTGGGTTCAAGATGTTGTTGAACCAAAATGAAAGATTCAAGATAGGTGGGACAAATATCTTAGAAGCTAGAAGAAAATTGATGAAACGGTGAGGGAAATACAACTTCCCGAGTTTGGTTCCCCATAATATTTTCATGATATCAATGACATATTGAAATAACATGTAGGCCGTGACCAAAAATACGATTCAGACATCCTCAATATGACCACTTTTGCACGAGGGAAATTTAAAATATTTGTGGAAGGAACTATTAGAACATCGATCATTCTAGAGCACATTATTACCAAGCTGGATAGGTATAAACAACACACATGAGAGATGAGAGAAGTGCTCATTGCACCCATAGACCAACATTTCTTCCCTTATATGCATAAGTGTGAAGAACTCTTCTCCAAATAGGCCAATTATGACAAAGAAAATCCTTTGGATTAGTCACATGATGAATAAGGAACGACTTGAAGAAAAAAACGTGGATTAGTCCACATTTCCATCTGTTTTTTTTTTTACTTAAAACATATTTAACACTATTTTTAAAAAGTTCATTTTTTTTATAAATAAGAGAATCGACCATGCAAATAGGGTTGATGGTTTTTGTAAGAAGTTTTTGGGTTGATGAAAGTGGAACTATTTTCCAAAGTTAGTTCAGAAGCTCAAAGAGAGCTAGAGACGTTTTTCCAAATATGTGCGTAGAATCTAATCAGTGGATTGTTCTACGTTTTGATTGGAAGCTACAAGTGTTTAGTAAGATATTAATTATTTCTAGTAATATTAATTGATTAAAAAATCTTTGTATAAAGTTTGGTGAAAATCTAATGTTGTTTAATTTGTTGTATTAAATAATCTAAGCGAAGCATATAGGTAATTCTTGCTTATGTTGTTGTATTAAATAATCTAAGCGAAGCATATAGGTAATTCTTGCTTATGTTTTTTCTCGTACATCTCTACATGCATGTTAGATATTTATTTTTCTTAAGAATAATCAATGATTGATGAATGCTAGTATTAGTGATAGAGTGATTCAATTGTGGGTGTTACTTACCTACTACAACCAAAGGTTATCCTTGGTGTGAATTTCCCCAACAAATCTATCTCTTTTAAGTTAGTTTCATTTCCCTTTGCTTTAAAAAAGAAAATGAAATAAGTGAAAAAGAGAGAGAGAAATATAGCCAAATAGTTCGAGGAATGTATTTGAAATAAATGCACAATCATTAAAGCTCATAAAAAACATTTATGGGCCATTAATATGGATAATCACACTATTTCAAAAAGATAAAAGTCTAATTGGGCCTCATCTTTGGGTGTGATTCCTACTCTTGAGTCAAAGGAAATCCAACCCCCTCAACATGCTCAAAATTCTATCATATAATATAATGAATTGAATCCTAAAAATTCCTCTATGAAATGGTGTTGGTATTATGAAATATTGTTGGTATGATTGCAATCTAGGTGCTTTATTGAAAATTATCTACTTTGAAACACTCACGACTATCACCAAAAATCCCTAAAAAAGGAGTTGATTTTCAAACTACAATATCTCTATTCAATCTTTGATTTGAGAATTTTTCTTTCTTTTGAAATTTGATATTTTTGTGAGAAGATGATAGAACTATAGTTGGTTTCTTGAAATTTTATAGAAAAATTAACAAAACTAGATATGACTATCATGATTGTAAAACAAAATGCCATAAAACAACAATATATTTTAATGTGTGATATCTTCTTTGTCCAACCTCCAATTTTAGTGATTTTTTTTTTTAAATTACTCACATTTGTCTAAATATCCAATTATGTAGAAGAAAATAAAAGCAACACTTTTTTCCTGAAAAAGTGCTCTTTTACCACTTATTATGATCATTATCCCTTGATATTGTATATCATAGATGCTCAATAGTTTTTTAACAGTAAAGAATGGTTTATAGTGGTAGTCACCATAATGACTGCCACTATAAACCCTAGTATGGTACCAATAACCTACAAGCTAGCAATAATAGGTAACTTATGAATTAACAAGGGCCAAAACGTCCAAAGACACACCTAGAGGGGGTCCCACTCTTGGAGGACATATGCCCTTCTAGCCTCATCACTCCCAAGATGTCTGGAAACACTCCCATATAGGGGTCCCACACTAGGGGGATGCCTACCCTTTGAGCCTTATCACAACGAAACAATATTAATCATTCAACATGTACATACTATATTCCACTCTACTTTTGAACTTGTGGCCTCCAAGGAGAAAAAAAATGTTTTTAACCATTAGGCCCACTCAAGCTACACAAAACATTTGAAGGACATGGGAGTGAGTTTTGCTCCACTTATGTATGCACATGTCATGATATCATTTAATATTATCTCTCTAGGTACAACTACACATTTGACCACTACCTCAAGGTGTCCCCATGTCTCCAAGAACTATCTTAGTTTTTCTTTGTGATTTAGAGTAATTGGTTGCATTAATTTAATGCAAAAACATATGCATTGATTCAAGTGATGATACAATAAAAAATGATTTATCACAATCAAGTAGTTTTATTCATTTTAACAATGATATAACATAAAACAATAAGGTGCATAGATTTCAATGATAATGCTATGGAAAA
>CBVK0102515070.1:0-10584 GCA_900067695.1 Picea abies
TACTCAAAGAAACTCGCCCCCCTACAAAAGCATGCTCTGGTCACTGTATTCAAGGCTTAGCGTCTGCATCTTCCTCTATCAGATCACACTTGCATTCTACTTTCAAACGGGATCTCAGATCGATATGGGCTTTGCAGGGAAATACGTTGACATGGGGACCTTGGGTTGACAATCTGCTTCCACGACTGACCTTTCCATGCTTTCTACCTACGGGGTGAAATGAGGTTTCAAATACCTCCCCCTATTCCCATTAACTAACTGCATCAGGATCATGATGGATCTTGACACCCATGAATGCTCTAGGAGACGTTCACGACTCCTCCAAGTCAATTATGTCACCTCGAGGCCACGCAGATCCTTCACTGTGACTGACTCGGGCGCTTTGATCTTTTGCGCAACTCCTTTTCATCGCCCCATGCGACCTCGGGCCATGACCTCACTCTTATTCCACATGAAATATCAGGATCTCGCATTTCGAGAGTTTGCACCCCCCTTGATTTCAAAAATCCCGATGCTCGAAATCACAAAAACGACCCCTCTGAATCAACGATCAGATTATCTTTGAACTTGATAGCCAAGATCAATTGCTCGAACAATCTCTATGACTCGTTGCTCGACATGCGCTTTCCCTTTCTTTATGGCTCTTCTCCCATATGAACATGGGCTATGACCATGGGCCCAAAATTCCCAAGGCGTTTCAGGACTTCGCTTTTCGAGAACTTCCATACTCTTGTCTTCAGATTTCTCGATCCGTGAAACCACGAAATCCTCGATAAGATGCCACGTGCTCAATTAGTTTGAACGACCCAGATCTATTTTACAATATAATGACTCGCAACAATTTCTTGTGGCTCACTTCAAAACCCTCGAAACCTGATTCCGTGAAATCGTTTAATTAAATTCCACCTGTCCCCACTGGATCAAATGACTCCCATAAATCTCAGGTTTCGGGACTTCGGCATTTTGGCAATCAGTGCATCGTGACTCGGCATTTTGGGACTCTGATGAATAGTTTTAACCACCTTTTGGAGTCTCGATTTCCACAGACCGTCGATCTGTCCTTCCTGCAAGGAGTCTTCGTCGTTGAAAAATATGCTTGGTCATGGCCGATGACCTTGGATAAAACAAATTTGTTGGCTTTTTAAACGCCTTCTTTTGCATCTAGTCACCCAATGGCCAACTTCAAAGGAAAAATATCCCCTTGCAAGAATATGTGATAACACTATCAACACTCATACTTGAAGAACTCGTGGGATCTTTGTTAAGCCATGAAAATAGGTTCAGTCGAAATACTGAACCTTTGGAGAATGCATTTCAATCTCAGGCCTCCATAAGTAGAGGAAGAGGTCAAGGGAATAGAAGAAGAGATAGACGAGGCATAGGACACTCTCAAAAAAGAGAGAGGTCAACTTCAAAATGTTCAGAATAAAGTGAATATTCAGAGCAGAGGCACTCTCAAAACAAAAGGGGGAGAGGCGAAAACTTTAATCAGTCAAGATGGAATGAAAAATCAAGGATTCAGTGATACTATTGCAATAAATTTGTTCACTACGAAAGTGAATGCAGAAAGAAGAAAGAAGATCTGAATAGGGATAGAGAAAATGTTACCAACATTTAAGAAGCAACATCTAAATCAATGTTCTTCTCATGTCAAGTTGCAGAAGAAGCAAGCAACATTCATGATCTCTGGTTGTTGGATAGTGGATGAAACAATCATATGATAGGTAACAAAGATTTTTTTACTAGTTTAAATAGTTTTGCCACATCTCAAATTAAATTGGGAGATGATTATCAAAAGAAAGTTTTAGGCAAGGGTGTAATTTTTGTATTGACCAAACAAGATGAAAAGAAGGATATTCATGATGTTTATTATGTATATGGTCTTAGGAATAACCTAATGAGTGTAGGCCACATGAATGAACATAGCTATAGAGTAATTTTTGAAGGTTCTAAGTGTACAATCTTGGACAAACCACCCAGTAAGAAAATCATAGCTACAATACAAATGAATATGGATAGAAGTATCAGACAATAATGAATATGGACAGAAGTATGTTGAAGGCAAATAAATTTTCAAATAAATACTGGAGTGAAGCAGTGGCATGATTAGTGTATATTTTGAATTTGTCACCAACTAGTAGTTTGGAAAATCAAGTCCCTCAAGAAGCATGGAATGGTATGAAATCAAGTGTTTCTCATTTTAAAGTTTTGTCGTTGTGTGGATTATGCTCATGTTCCTGAAGAGATGAGGAGAAATCTTGATGATAGAAGTGAAAAATGCATATTTGTTGGATGTAGTGAATAGTCCAAAGCACATAGGTTGTATAATCCTATTACCAAGAAATTGATAGTAAGTAGAGATGTGAAACTCCAAGAATATAAATCTTGGGATAAACAAACAAGTGAAATACTTGTAGATCATATTCCTTCTATACAAAAAGATATGCAGGTGGAAGCTACAGGACAACAAGCTTCTCCACCAAGACTTCTGAGATTGCAAGTACAAGCCCGAGGAGAACAAACAGAGCATAGTTCTTATTCTTCTTCTAGCAATGATTCATATCCCACTATTGCAAATTTGAGGAACCAAAAAACAAAAATCTTGAGAGACATTTATGAGCATAATGATGATTTGGATCAACAAGCACAGTTTGCTATGTTATCCTATCAACCAATATACTTTGAAGAATCAAATAAAGAAGAAAAATGGGTTGATGCAATGAATGAAGAAATTGAAGCAATTGAAAGAAACAACACATGGAATCTTGTGGATCTTCCTACAGGTAAAACCAACATTGGAGTTAAATGGGTTTACAAGATAAAATTCAATGAGAAAGGAAAAATAGAAAAGAAAAAGAAAAGACTTGTAGAAAAAGGGTTTGCTCAACAACCCGATATTGACTATGGTGAAACATTTCCTCCAATAACACGTTTGGATACTGTCAAATAAATTTTGACAGTTGCAGCTCAAAAAAAATGACTAGCCTATCAAATGGGTGTTAAATCAACCTTTCTAAATGGCATTTTATAGGAAGAAGTTTATCTGGACCAACCACTAGGATTTCAGATTAAAGGTAAAGAGTACCAGGTGTACATATTGAAGAGAGCACTGTACGGTTTGAAGAAAGATCCAAGAAATTAGTACATTTGTATTGATTCTTTTTTTCTCAACAATGGGCTCAACTAGAGCAACAATGAACCCACACTTTAAACCAAAACAGATCAGAAAGGTAATATTTTGATAGTTTGTTTCTATGTTGATGACATGATTTATACATGAAATTTGTTGTTGAATGAATTCAAAGCAGCCATGCAAAGTGAATTTGAAATGAATGATCTCAGTCTTATGAAATATTTTCTGGGAACTGAAGTTGAGTAATCTAAAAAGGGATTATTTATCTGTCAGTGAAAATATGCCATAGATATTTTGAAAAGGTTCAAAATGAACAAATGCAATCCAACAAATACACCAATTGAAATAGGTACAAAACTAATTAATAAAGATGAAGGAACATCAATTGATTATACCTTGTATAAGAGGTTTGCAGGTAGTCTCATGTACCTTGCAACTACCAGACCAAATATTATGTATGTAGTGAGCTTAATTTCCAGATTTATGGAAAATCCCAAAATTTCACATTGGAAAGTTGGAAAAAGGATCTTGAGGTATATTGCAGGTACAACGGATTAGAGAATTTGGTATTCCAATTCAGAAGATGATTCACTTATTGGATATAAAGATAGTTATTTTGCAGGTAGCGTTGATGATAGGAAAAATACCTTTGGGTATGCATTTCTGTTGGGTACATATTTAATTTCATGGGCTTTAAAGAAACAACTCATCACCACAATTTATTCAGTAGAAGCAGAGTATGTGGCAGGAACTTCAACAACTTGTCATGCAATTTGGTTGAGAAGGATACTTAGTGATCTTGCACATGAAGAGAAGGAGCCAATTCCTATACTTTGTGATAACATTTCAACAATTGCATTATCTAAGAATCATGTGTTTCACTGCAAGAGTAAATACATTGACACTCACTATCATTTCATCCGCGAACTTATCAACGATGGTAGCATCATGCTACATTTTTGTGGTTCAAAATAAATATTAGCAGATATATTCACCAAACCATTGGGAAGAAATACTTTTGAATTTCAGAGACAACAATTATGCATTGTTTGTGCTAATTTTTGTAATGGTTGAAATTAAGGGGGAGTGTTGAATGATGTAATTTCTCCCTCATTTCTTGTTTGACTAAAACAAATAGATGGATAGGAATATTAATTGCATAGATAAGATATGTGAATTTGCATTTATGAGGTAGGTGAAGGATGGAGAATTATAGAGAAAAATCTCATCTCATGTATTTTGATTTCAGATTTCTATGTGAATGTGAATAAGAGCTCAATAGCTCCATTGTTGGGTGTGTTAACACTTTGTTTTGTTTTTTCTTTCCTTTTCTTGAACATGAAAATATTATGAATATATAAAAAGAAAAAAAGAATTATGGAGTGATTTTTATTGTAAAAATGTAAAAGTTCATTATGGAAGGTCATGGCGATGCAACTGCCTCATAATCTTCTAAATTTAAAATTTAGAGTAACAAATGAAAGGAATTATGGTAATTAACTGGTTCATTTCCAAATCAGGATGGTTTGATCCTATTTTGTTTAATGAAATGTTTAATTATTTATAGGATTCTTAAGTGGGGTGCTATCGAGATGTCTCATGGATTTTAATACAATATGTGTCATGATGTTACAGGACGCTTATTTGGATCTTGCAATCATTTAAATATTCAAGAGGTTCTTACTTGGTTACTTGGCACACCAAGAATACTTTGTCTGGACTATGCCTCTACACCTAAAGCATACCCATACTGTGTTCTAGGCTACCTGCAAGTCACACTCCTATATATTGCAAATCTTGTATACTTACACAATTGTTAATTGTTTAACACTTAGTATTATATAAGAATACATCCATGAACATGAGAAACAAGGAAAACAACTATGGAACAAATGAAATATAAACACAAAAATAACATGAATCGTGCCTAACACTTGACTAAGTCTTTGTTATTTCTAAACAATTACAATATGAGCACTACCAACACAGTTTATAACTTCGACAAAGTCACATGAATTTCCTCACCTCACCAAGACACTCATACATAAATTCGTCACACCAAGACTCTCTGTCGCAACCATCTTCACAGCTTTCTGCGGTGCACATCATTGATGCCCACAACCAAATACTTGTTGTCCCTGTTACTATAGACTTTCACCAAGATACCATAGATTTTGGTTCTGCCTTACACATGCCTCAAACAGATTTGTGTTTTCAGAATTCCGCAAAAATTCTCAGAGCATCCAACTCTTGGCTAGTCTTCCATCTTGCAAAATATGCCTCAGTTTTTTGCCTCAGACCTACCTCAAACCTGTTCTCCAAATATCTTTCCAATATTCATTTTTTCTTTGGTTGTGCACCCTTGTGCTCTTATCGAAACTCCAAGGGTCACTTGTGGTGTATCACACCCCTTTTCGAACCCACACTCAAATGACTTGTCGCTCCCCTCTGTGGAACCAGTGCTCCCATCAATCGATATGTCTATTGGACTGATGCACCCCATCCTTGGGAACATTCCCCTTTCCTTGTGCATTCTCTTGTGTCGATTGTTGTGACTCCTCATGAGTGTGTTGATGGGGTCATCCAACCCGTTTGGTGCACCCGTGTTGTTGAGGGCATATGGGTCCTCCTTGGGCATGCTCCAGACTTTCCCTGACTTGTCCCAAACAAAACCCAAGTCTTCATCCATCATTATAAGGAAATTAAAGTGTGTTACCCCTTGGTGCCACACGTCACCATCGTTCGCCTAAATTACTCCTCCTCACACCTAAACATATTTTTTCTCTCGATCGATCGCTTCCTCCTTGTTCTCTTCATCCATTTCGTCACCTAATATTCCCAAGGAGCATGCATGCTCAGTGGGTGTCGTGGGAGACTTTACATCCTTCCCCACTCTAATTTGTTTCCTTCCTCGACAACATCCATCAATCTATATGGAGTTTTTTCCCCATCTCTAGATCTCATCATCACTCAACGACTGATGTCTCCTCAACTAGTGTCATTAATCCAAACTTCCCTTAGGAAATTACATGAGTCTTGAAGTGTCGACTAGGTAGGTGCTAAACAATATCATCATAGATGAAATTTATAGGCAGTTTATCCAGACCACTTGGGTTAACCCCCCCGGTGGGTTACACCAAAATATGGACTTTTACATTGAGCATTTCTTGGATTTTAGGGATGGGCTCATCGTTAGACCACAATATACATTACGACACTAGGTACATGCTCTTCACATTTGTATAGATTAGTTTATAGTCGACTCTCATAGACTTCAGGTAGAGAAAAACCACCATATCAATCAACCATATATGATCTATCAACTATGCTAGTCACAGGAGGACGAGACTAAGGAGCACTTCATATTTTGGTGCCCCAATTATTATGAGATCATGGGGAAGTTTCATTGCTTATTTAGGTGGGTTCATGCCCTCACAGGATTCTTTAGGTATTTGGATAAGAGGTGTTTAGCCTTATACATACAGGAGACCATCAAGCTTCGATCCCATACTCTTCAGCCTCCTACAAGACCAGACCCCGTTCAACGGATACCATCCTTCTTCCTAGTTCTACCCTCGGGAAGGGGCACTAAGAGATAGACCAAAACCAATGAAACCATGGATTCCAAATCAATTCAGACCCATGAGGCCTTCACTCATATCACGAGATTACAATGACATGACCAGACCATATCCCCTCCTAGGATACTGACAAGATCCCCCAAACCTCATCGATACACTACCACTACCATCCATCAACACAGTAGATGATCTAGACACCCCACCAGTCCCCCCCTGGGACACCCGACTATACTCAACATTCTTCATTCAACCTCAGATGATAGAAGAGATGGATTTGTTTCCTCTCTTTTGTTTTCTCTTTCCCTTATACCTTCTCCTACGATCCACCCCATCATCTGAGTAGGTATCTAAGTTTGAGGTCGAGTGTTTTTTCATGCCTAGGGGTAGTTCTCACTTTCTACTACTCTACCTTATTTCACTTTACTTTCTTCCTATCAAATTTTATAAGAGGCCTTTTGGTACTCTCGCATTGTATTGACATCTTTGTACTAAAAAATCCCTTTTACCTATTTTTGTGGTCATTAGTTGGACATTAATAAAATTATCTTATCTTATCTTATCCATACTTCGGTCCATTTTCCCATGATTCTGTGTGTTGGATCCCCTTGTGACTTTGATTGATTGGGTAGCTAGTCCAATCGTCACACCTCTGTCACAAGAGCTCACATCTTCACATTCAAACATTCATTTATGTCTTCCAACTCATCACATTCACAACTCCTCATTTCCTCCGATCTATTAAGTCACCCACTACATTCTCAACAATTTTCACCAAGGCACCTCCTCAAGGTGCCCCATTGGCCTCACTACCTCCCAATGAGACAACGTGCCAACGTGTTATAGTCTAGTTTGAAGGTGAAGGGGGATGGATGTTGGACCATCTCCAATATGTCCCAATGCGACTGATGGAGTGTCACCATACTTTTACTTTATGTACATAAGCAACGATACACTCAAACCAATTTTTCCTTCACACTCCTCCATGAGTCATTCTAGCTCAGGGTCATATGGCCATTCACCATGTCCAAGTTTACTGGAGGAGGTGAACTAGCCTCTTCCTTGGTTATCTTCCACCAAGGTTGTTTTGTCTCCATCATATCCTCTTGGTCCATGAATTGTATCCACTCCTACTCACTGAAATGCTCTGACATCCTCATCTCTGTGACTTCCTCTGATCTTCTCTACCACTGATCAAATTTCAAACTAAATCATCCAAGCCATCCATTTCCTTAACCAAATTTCCAATTATCTCTTCAACATCGGAAAGCCTCCATTTGATTTGACTCGCATGAGCCTCCTTTCATTCTCTCCGTTAGAATGTCCAACCATCACCCCACATCGTCCAAGTTTGTCTCTATAAGGTTTCTTTCTCTAGCTATCTGCAACAACCATTCGCAAGGAAGAAATCTACATGCCTCCTTCCTTCCTCCTTATTGTACGAATGAAACATGGAGTCTTTCTTAATAAAATGGAAAAAATATTCATGTGATGAATAGGTGTTTCCTTTTCCTTCCTCATGAACTACTATCCCAACACAACTTAAAAACATAGAAACTAAATACTGCAATTTGCAATCCACGGAACACTACTCTTGCTAGCACCATCCGAGAATCCTTTTCCTCTACAAAAAAAATTTGCAAATACATCTAGGTATGGTCTAGAGAGAGGACAAAGAATTGGAGAAAAATTTAAGAGTAGGATAGGCACGCACGAGACAAGCGCTAGATATCGACTTTGCGAGACATGACAAATGACAGAACCAGAGGTCCACTTGCGGGTGCAGGACCTGAACATGACAAAGTGAAAAAAAAAATAGCTCCAACTGTCGGGGTAGGACCCCAACTCTGTAAAGCCGAAGCAAACAAAAGAAAACAACAAGAAACAAACCAGGGAACAAGCACAAACAGGCCCAACTGCAGCCCAGGACCTCAAACTCACAAACTTGAGCCAAACAACAACAAACAACAACTGACGAACCAACGAACCAGTGAAAAAGAAATAACCCCTGAGCCAATAAGAAACATATGTATCTCCAATGATTACCAAACTGCAGCCCAAGCACAGAAGGAAACAAAAACATATGACGACCATGCCAATAGAAATAATAAAAAATTCTTACTTGCAAACTGCAAACAGTGAACATCAAAGAACAAATAGAAATGAAATGATGGCATCAAAACATACTCTGAAACAATGAACGATAGAAGCGCAGGTCGAATTGTCGGTGTAGCACCTCGACCCCGCAAAGTAAAAAACAAAATATCTCCAACTGCACATGTAGGACCACAACCCTACAAAGTTGAAGTAAACAAAAGAAAACAATGTAAGAACGAATAGGTCCAACCGCAGGCAGATGTCCTCAACCTTGCAAAGTTGAACCAAACAACAACAAGAAGTAACCGATGAACCAACGAACAAGAAGCACCCACCGAACCAGTAAGAAATGTATGTATCTTCAACGATGACCAAATTGCATTCAAAACATATAAGAAATATGAAACATACAATGGCTATGCAACTGGTGGTGGACAAAAGGGGAATTCAGTTAAGTATAGAAGAGGGAAAAAAAAAAGGATAATAGAAAGTGGGAAAACTAGAAACGGGGAGGGAAATGTTTGGAAGAAGGAAGTTTGAACAAAGGGCCATTGCTACTAAAGCATCATTCTCTAGTCCAATATTATATGCACCCACCCATTTTGTGTGTTTGATTTACTAGCATAGTTGGTATACCTTTTCGAATATTGTACTACAGCCCCCTCTGTTGTGGCATATAAGAACTCATCTTCCTGTTCAACCAATCTGTTTCTTTCAATGTAGCAATGTCGAACATATAGTGGACATGAAGGTAAGTTAGTATGCAGAAAGACATGTAAAAGAAATAAATAGAGTTCTATTTATTTCATGCAACAACAAAAAGAATACAATTCACATGAGAATAAGTTACTATGTATAAAGATACGTAGTATCTACATACAATAAATTAGGTGCAAAGCAATAGAACAAGTAGAACAAATATACAGACAATAAATGAAATACTAAACACTGGAATATAAAATAAGAGTATAGGAATGCACCTTTGTAACTCCTCCTCTACATTCATGGAAAAGATTCCACCGTCTTCTCCATCCACTTTGTTTGTTTAAATGTAGCAATGCAGAAAAGTACAATAGACATGAAGGAAGTTGGTATGCAGGAAGAAATGTAAAAAAATAAACAGAGTTCCATTTATTTCAATGTAGCGGCACAGAAAATACAAAGGGCATGAAGAAAATTTATTTTGTAGGAAGATACACAATATATACATACAATAAACTAGGCGAACACATATACAGACAATAATCGAAATACATAACAATGGAATATGAAATAACAATACAAACATATACCTTTGTATATCCTCTTCCACACCTGCAATAAAGACTCCTTCGTTTTCTCCAGCTATTATGTTTGTTTCAATGTGGGAACACACAAAATACAATGAACATGAATGGAAGTTGGTATGCAGCGGAGAACAAGTAATATGTACATACACTAAATGAGAATCAACCAATAGAATAAAATATAGTTAAAAACATGAACCTTTTCTTTTCTCCATCCATGGTTGTAATTATATAAAGTTTTTCTTGTCCACAATGTATTACAAGCCAAAAAATATTAAGAAATTGCATGGCCATAGATGAATGATTTTGGTTTTCTACAACAAAGTATCGATATATGCTTTGAGACAGGGAAATATAATTTTGCAGTATCTTTGGTGTACATCTCATATTTCAAGTATAAAACAAATTATATCGTGGGCACACAAGTCTGTGTACATGACAAAGAGGTTGTATTGTGATATGGGCACATTTTACCATATATGGTTAATAA
>CBVK0102515117.1:0-11053 GCA_900067695.1 Picea abies
ATTAAATAATGAAAACACAGACAACTTATTCAGATAAATCACTTCTTACCTTTTCACTCTGTTTTGTAATTCTGATCTTCAACAAATTGTTCTCAACTGGTTTGCTCTGCATATCATTCTGCAATTCATTTCTTCCTCAACAGGTCTGCTCTGCAAATTGTTCTGCAATTCTTTTCTTCCTCAACAGGTCTGCTCTGCATCACGTTCTTTTGTCATTCTGTTCTTCTTCTACCCTGCCTGTCATTTGCTCTTCTTCTGATGTACATTTCATTTCATTTTGTCCTGAATTAAACTTGATCCTCAACACCTTCTCCTTTCTCCTTTCTCACTATTTCATTCCTTTTTCCCTACAGAACGACCAACCAACTACAATGTCACTCGTTTTCTTTTATACAACCTTCCTTGACGATTCCACTTCCCATCTCCTTCGGCAAGAACAACGACAACTGTCTAAGCAACTGAATCGTCATCTGAAACTCTAACAAATTCTTCATAATGAGTCCGTTTCACTAACAGAATTCATACTCATTCGTTAACTGTGAGAGAGAACAGTGACCCTCCGATCAATATTTGATCCAACGGTTCAGATCCAATCGGGATTTCACCCATCGTGATTTCGGCATTTGCGATGTCACACTTCACTTATAAATCCCGATACAAAAAATTTCATATATCGATCGAATCAATGATCCAGATGTAATTTTGGCTCAACGACTACGATTATGTCGCAATATCGCATATCGCGATTTCGAAATTCATGTTGCAATCCTTACCATATCCCAATTCGCGAAACTCCGATGCAGAGTTTGATCAACGGTCCGGATACGATCTCATCTCAATGGTTACAATTATATCATGATATCGCGTATCACGATTTCGGCATTTCTAAAGTTGCGAGTTCTTGTCACTTTCAAATCGCGATCCCTGAAACTCCATGCAGAGATTCAACGGTCCAGATTACTTCTAGCTCGACGACTCACATTAGATCTCGTGATTTGCACATCGCGATCAATCCCACTTCTCCTTGTACTTTAAAGGGCATGTAGGTTATCTTTGATCCGATGACGATTGGGTCTTGTGCTTGGTTCTAACGGTCACTGAGTCATCTCCACAACCATAACTTTACTCGCACTCTATGCAGATATTCAATGGTCCAGATCACTTCTAGCTCGACGGTTGTGATCAAATCGCGAAATTACATATCGCAATTTTGGAGTTTTCGTTGTAACTGTACACGGGACTCGTGAAACTCCGATTCTCTATTCCCTGATGAGAAAAACTCCGACAACGCTTGATCCTTTGCCACCTGTCTTTGCAAATGGACGGTCCCTATTCCTCCGAGATTTCTCCTCTGCACAGTAGGACTTAACCCCTGCGTTTAACCTCTGCACAATTTCTGCAAATCTGACGGCTATCGGACTTTCGGGAAATTTAGATGGGATCCAACAGTCACCATCTTCCTTCTCCTCTGCAAACTCTTGTATCTCAATCTTTTCTGCGCATGTCTTCTTCCATGCTGTTCCTCCTGAGCTTTATGTTCGACTCTCTTATACTTCCATCTTCACTGTTGTCATCAATGACAAGCATATCTTTTTTTCACTCGTCTTCTTCCATGCTGTTCCTTCTGAGCTTTACGTTCGAATCTCTTATTTTTCCATCTTCGCTGTTGTCATCAATGACAAGCATTCGCTGTCTGTTCACTGAATTTTCCAACAAACATACCTTTCAAATGTTGTAGACCTAACCTTGCCAACATGATACCAGCTCCATCTTAAGGCTTATGGAGAAGTATATGCAAAGAAACACAAGCCAATGAAGACAAGAATAACAAAGTCTAATCTATTTGAAACTATGTACGTGATCAAGGAATCATACAATATGGAAAAATAAAGTTCATATAGGAAATAAAAATTATATATGTATTAAATAATGTGGAAGAAACATACAACTAGATGCCTTGAATTTGTCGGGTTGCTTTCAACAGTTCCTTGCTTCCCACACACTTCTGCTCCAACGAGTTCTAAGACTGTAAGTTTGACGATAATAACAATCTATCTTGAAAACATAAATCAGAAGCCTATCATAATCCCTTCAACTAAGAATTCTCAGGCCAACATTCTACTAACTCATTAGCCATTCTCAAATCTATTCTCCAAGCTAAATTACCCCATGAGAACTCCCCTCCTTTTATAAGATGAAAAGGATAGGGTGAGGAGGTTAGGATGATCCCATGATATCAGGGATGTGACTCAGATCCAAACCGATCAGAGGCGACATCACCCTCGAAGCTTATATTATAGAAGAGTCGAGAATATTCTCTTTTTCTTCGTACGGGTGATCGTCGACCCTTAAAAATGAGCAAACTATGACAATGTCTTAGGCCATTGTGGTACAACTTGCATCGATCCTAGATCATCATACCCTTAACACTGAGCAAGGTGTGATGATCCTTCTTTACAAAGGTGTTTTACAAAGGAAAATATAATTTCATCTCTCTGGGAAAGTTCATCTTCATTCTTCTTCTAGGATTAAGGAAATTGATCCTTCTAAAGACAAAGGAGAGGTGTACATCATTAATGGTCATAGGAGTGACAAAACTAATGTGTAACAAGGGCCCTTAGTTTTTTGGTAGAGTGGGCCTTTTTTTTATTCTGTTGTTTCCTGGAGTTTTTATCAACAGTCTCCAGGATAGAATCAATTAAACAATGCTAGATATCATTGAAATAAAGGTTAGGGTAGCTTAAATAACATACCATTATTTCCCTCATTTCCCTCAGTCTCAGTTGTCCCTCGACGGTCTTGTGCACATGTCATAGTCTTGGTCTCGGATAGTCCTCGATGGTCTCATGTGTAGGACTCGGTCTCGGATAGAATGACCCTCAGCCTCTATCTCAACGTTCTATCCCAATCATAGAGTTTCAAATTGTAGAGTGCAAATATTTTATCCCAAATCGCACCTACGCAAGTAAATTGCAAAGTGTTGACCTTCGATCCAAATCACGTACACCCACTAAGTACAACAAGTTGTATTGGAAATTATGTCAATCCTTCTTGAGAAAGGAAAACTATGTCTATCCAATAACTACAAAGGTTAATTTAATAGGGAAGAATCACTAATAATCAAACTAATACTGTAGAAAAAAAAACTAAAATACAACTAAAAAGGAAGATGAAAAACACTTAAAAGGAAGGCTATAAAGTACTTGAAAGGAAAAGCTAGAAATTAGAATTTAAGGGATCATATAACCCAATGACCAATCCCTTCTTTTCCTCACAGTGGAAATCTAGGGCACAAGACTTCAAGGACGAAAATACATGTGAGGAAATATATGTTTCTTCATTCCAAGAAGTAAACTTGTTGGAAAAAAAAGTTGCATTTACCTAGGCGAGTCTAAGGGAAAAAGAGAAAATCCTAAAGTACACTATTCTAGTGAAAAAAGTAAAATAAAGTATGATAAAGAAAACATATCAATTTTGAGGTAAGACTGAAGTAATACATGGATTAACATATCTCTTCTAGTCATGCAAAAGGACCATAAAATTTCCTAAAACAAAGTATTGTTGTAGTGTTGCTATAGGAAACATAGTATTGTTGTAATGTTGCTATGGGAAATGAAACATAACTATTGAAAATGAAGTGTTTCTATAGGATTTCATAAATCTATTCTAAACAAATTAATTAAGTGAAATGAACTATTGATAATGAAAATGAAGGAAGTTGTTGTATGAAATAGATCACTCCTACAGAAAACAAATTTCATATAACAAAAATGCAAAAATCATGCACATCTTAACTTATGAATGAAATGAAATATAAAATGGTGAAATTAATGGAAATGGAATGAAGAACATATTTCCCTTGGGTAAACTTGAGTGGGATGTACCCAAATATCCTACAAGGAACCTTAAAAACTACCATTGACAACAGATATCTTGAATTTCCTATTGACATCTTGGGAAATTCAAGTTATCTAGGAATATCAAATTCTTAACAAAATGACTACAAATTGACTAACTTCTAAGATCTATTCCCTACCTTATACTTATACTAAGAGACAACATCAGTAATCCCTTCAATCACTCCTTGATTGAAGGGCTTGTGTCCCACAACATCCCTATAATCAGGGTCCCTAGTTCTATGGGTCAAATCACTTGAGATATTTACTCTCTTGAGTTAGGAATTTGAATGGTTTAGGATAGATATGATGTCTTGAAGCCTTGATAGCCTATGAAAGAGGATAAGGTGACACAATACCCCATTTCCCTGATGTCGTGTTGGAGTAGGATTCCTTTGGAGATTAAAACTACTTAGAGCATGGGATAGTAGGCATGCAAATATCCATTGCATAATAAATTCAAGAGCTAAAATTAGATACAACACATACCAATAATCACCTAATTACACAAAACCATATTATTTATTAATCATGGTAATAAAGAGGCTTCATTAGGCACAAAAGAATAGTGTGATCCAAATTTATTTGTATATTGAAGAAAACTTTGGAATGAAAGCATTCAGGTTATGATAGCATATGAATTTGGATTTCCAACAATGCAAAGATGTTGGCCTAAGTCTAGTTTGTCAAAGTATTTTCTTGGAATAAATTAGTCACACTCTTACAAAAGCACCTTGCTAAAATGGTAACGATTAGAGTATGGGAATACTTCACCAAGATTACAATGGATTATTGTTGAGTTTCACAACAAGTAGGTTGTGTTTTAATGATGAGACCTGCATGAGAAGGGGGGTTTTCCTAGTTATGCAGATAGGGGGGAATATCCTATTTATTTGGATAGAGTCTCATCCATCATTAGCTAGATCAAAATCTAGAATAGTGGTTCCCAAACCATAATCACCTTGATTAACATCCTCTTGTGGCTTCGTGCTTTCATATAGATCAAGGATAAGCCATATAAACTTGTCATTATGGATTTTTTTGGAGGGATACAAGGCCACAATGGTGACATTATTGTCTTTCACACAACTTGGCCAACTCCAAAACACTATCTACAATGTGCGGAAGGAGTTGGAGAGGAACAACGGGGCACTCCCTTCTCATAGCTCCCCCTAGCCAATTCTCTAGTGTGGGAACAAATGCACCATATATAGTGACACCTTTTACTATGTGAATAGTTTTAGGAATTTGTTCCATCCATTCCAATTTTCTTTTATTATTCTCAATAACATGGGGACTTGGGGAACATCTTTTTTTATTTCTTCCTTGCACCTGGGTTTAACAACCAACTCATACAATTAAGAAGTGAATTTAAAATTGCTTATGGAACTATTTTCCTAATATGATATATGTATTGAAGAAAACATTGGAATGAAATCATTCAGGTTATGATAGCATATGAATCTCGATTTCCAACACTGTAAAGATGTCGTCCCAATTCTAGTTTGTCAAAATATTTTACTAGAATAAATTAGTCACATTCTTATAGATGCTCCTTGTTAAAACCGTAATGATTAGAGTATTGGAAAAATTCAATAGGATTGCAATGGATTATTTTTGAGTTTCACAGTAAGTAGGTTGTGTTTTAGTGATGATACCCACATGAGAAGGGGAGTTTTCCTAGTTATGCAGATAGGGGGGATTTTCCTATTTATGCGAGTAGGGCCTCATCCATCATTAGCTAGCTCAAAATATAGAATAATGGGCAAAAAAATATAATTACCTTGACTAACATCCTCTTGTGGCTTCTTTATTTCATATAGAGAACATATAAGTCGAATAAACTTGTCATTATGGCATTGTTGTGGAGGGATACAAGGCCATAATCGTCACATTATTGTCTTTCACATAACTTGGCCAACTCTATGTTGTGGCCTCCCAATAAAATATCTACAATGTGTAGAAGAAGTGGGGGACGAACAACAGGGGACTCCCTTCTCATAAATCCCCGTTAGCCAATTCTCTAGTGTAGGAAAAAATGCACCACATATAGTGACACCTTTTACTACGTGAAAATACTTTACATATACAAATTATAACAAATAGAGGTTTATCTCTACTCTAAGGGTTTCTTTATTGTTAAGTTTTCCAATCTTGTTGATTATAATAAATTATTAGAAGAGAACCCTTGGTTTTGTGGTAGAGTGGGCATTTGTGTTATTCCATTGTTTCTTGGGGTTTTGATCAATAGTCACGTGGATAAAATCAATGAAACAATGGCAGATATCACTGAAAGAAAGGTTAGAGTAGCTTAAAGAACATACCATTATTTCCCTCCTTATCCTCAATCTCAGATGGCCCTCGATAGTCTCTCACACATCTCTTAGTATCAGTCTCAGATGGCCCTCAATGGTCTCACACACAGGCCTCGGTCTCGATATCGGATGGCCCTCAGTCTCAGTATCAACCTTCTATCCCAATCACAGAGTATCAAATTGTATAGTTTTTACCTCCTATCCCAAATCACACCTATGTCTGCAAATTGCAGAGTGATGACCTTCTATCCCAATCACATGCACCCACGAAGGACAACAAGTTGTATTGGAAAGTATATCAAGAATTATTGAGAAAGGAAAACCATGTCTATCCAAGAACTACAAAGGTTATTTCAATAGGGAAGAAACATTAATAATCAAACTAATATTGTAGAAGGAAAAACTAAAATTCAACTAAAAAGGAAGATGAAAAACACTTAAAAGGAAAGTTATAAAGTACTTGAAAGGAAAGCTACTTAAGGGATCATATAACCCCGTGACCAATCCCTACTTATCCTGACAATGGAAATCTTGGGTGCAAGACTGCAAGGAGGAAAATCCATGTGAGGAAATATAGGTTTTTTCATCCCAAGTAAACTTGCTGGAAAACAAAGTTGCATTTACCTAAGCTAGTCTAAGGGAAAAATAGGAAATCTCAAAGTACACTATTCTATTGCAAAAATTAAAATAAAGTATGATAAAGAAAACTGATCTAGTTTTAAGTAAGACTGAAGTAATCCATGTATTAACATATCTCTTTCGGTGATGGAAAAATACCATAAAATTTCTTAAAGCAAAGTATTGTTGTAGTGTTCCTATAGGAAACATAATATTGTTGTAATGTTGCTATGGGAAATGAAATATAACTATTGAAAATGAAGTGTTGCTATAGGAATTGCATAAATCTATGTTAAACACATAATGTAAGTTAAATGAACTAATGATAATGAAAATGAAGGAAATAAAACATGAAATGTTGTTGTATGAAATAGATCTTTGCTACAGGAAACATATTTCATATACCAAAAATGCAAAAATCATGCACAACTTAACTTATGAATGAAATCAACTATAAAATGGTGAAATTTATTGAAATTGAAGCACAGAGTTCCCTTGGGTAACCTTGAGTGGGATGTACCCAAATCTGTTGCAAGGAACCTTAAAAACTACTGATGAAAACAAATATGAAAGTGAAAATTATTCATTAACATATTATCTCAAAGACATAAACAAACCTTGGGAAATTCAAATTCTTTAGGAACATCAATTTCTTAACAAAATGACTAAAAATTGACTAACTTCTGAGAGCTATCCCATACCTTCTACTTATACTAAGAGGGTACATCAATAAGCCCTTCAATGACTCCTTGATTGAAGGGCTTGTGTCCCCCAACATCCCTATAATCAGGGTCCCTAGTTCCAAGGGTCAAATCACTTGAGATATTTACTCTCTTGAGTTAGGAATTTGAATGGTTTAGGATAGATATGATGTCTTGAATCCTTTATAGCCTATGAAAGAGGATAAGGAGACACAATAACCCATTTTCTTGATGCCTTGTTGGAGTAGGATTCCTTTGGAAATTCAACCTACTTGGAGCATGGACTAGTAGGCATGCAAATATCCATAGAATCATAAATTAAAGAGCTAAAATTAGATACAACACATACTTTATCAATCAACACATTCCAATCATCACTTAATTACAAAAAACCATACTCTTTATTAATCATGGTAAAAAAGAGGCTTCATTAGGCACAAAAGAATAGTGTGATCCGAATTTATTTGTTTATTCATATATTAATCTGGAAGATTGTAATAGTCATCACTATTTTCATGCCTATCTTGACAGTCTGTTTGTTATACATTTCACATTATTTTCGGGTCAGATCCAATCTTTGTTTGCTAGACACCATTGAAAATTCATATTGATTAACTTGGTTAAGAAGTTGACGAGTTTCTTGTAGTAATTAGATAGAGGTCTCCAACAATCACCAGGGTTCGAAATGCTTGAATATTCAATGGACCTAGTTTTTTCAAGCATGCAATTAAAGGAAAATTTTATTCATTCTATTCTAGAGGAAAATTATAATGTGAGGGATTCTTTCAAAGGACAACAAACAACACCCATATTGTAAATCTTTCCTAGATTGTTATTAATAGGTTCCTCAAAATCAAATGTTGGAAAGTCAAAAGGAGGTTTATTTGGATTAATTGTTTCAAATTTTGTGAAGAGGGATGACTTGTTCCAAGAAAAAGGCCATGGATGACCTGTCTCTAATAAATTTTGGAGATGACTCAACTTATTTTTTGATCATATCACGTGTTTATATAGTTGTTTGGGGTGTATTTTTTATGGTTGACGTAGATGTTATGAGGTCAAAAAATACCAATACACAGTAGTGTGGTTTTCGTATTTTGAAATGCACCATCTATATAATGTCATTTGTTAAGGTTAGATGGTTGTCTTCATACTTGTACCATCCTATATTTTTCATTGAAATAGTACTAGTAATAGGAAGGTTTGGTTCTTGTAGGTTAAGTCATTGCAGACCTGTTTCAACAATTTTGCATTTAATGGCTTATCTACAATAACCCTAGAATGATATGCCAACATAATTAAACATTAGAGACAAGAATAATTTTCTATATATATTAATGTATAGGTTTCTTTTTGGTAATTGTAACATCCCCAACATCCAATTGGGCTATGCCATGTAAAATTTTCAAAATGTATACAAAAATTAAAACATATAGAAACTTTGCAAATGCACAGATTCATACATAATAATAATAATACAAATACACATGCATCACACATAGGAAAAACCCATAAAAATAAACACATAAATAATAGTGCAACATGTAATTTAACACACAATTGACACTTATCTTGGTAAAAATATCACCAACTGCATGGAAACCTTCCATGTTCCTCCCAGCCTTAGACCACACTACTCAAAACTCTCAGTAGTGGGTCACCCCCAATCTAGGACTAAGCTCCATGCAGGTAAAGGAATTGATAACGAGGATGATGTATCTTAGTCAATAGGATGATGTATCTCAGATCCCTGTGGCTGCGGTCTAACACTTTCGGGAGATAAATTCCCAACAATTATCTCACCTAGAGATAACTTCTCACTGGCCTGACAACCTACCTCTTCAATCTAACTCTTAACCTAACCAGGTATAGGTACACTTATAGTAACAAAAAAGTACAGAGGACAGTTGAAATACCTCTATGAAAAATGATGGAATGATGGGAAAATGTAGTAAATTCCCCTAATATTCATGCATGCAGCCTTAATGACACATGGCCCTCAAGGAAATGACTTCTCTCCACTTGTAAATTGTTCCCTTTGCATAGAAACTTAGGATAACTTAAAGTTATATCGATACCTTAGAATTTAGGAATAATAATATAATATTCCTTTGGGATTAAGCCCTCTATCTTAACCCCTTCCTAGGCTCTTAGCCCCTTTTCCCTTCCTAGTGGAGTTTAGTCCCCTATACTCTTTTACATGGTTGGTCTGCCACAATGATGTGTTTTCCATTAATATTTGCATGTGAATACATTTACATTTACATCACAAATATACTTTCATTTCTGCATCCCAGATCACCATCCTAATTACATTTGTATTTACATTTACAATTGGGGTTCGACCTAGGGGTATTACATTCCCCTCCCCCTTATTTATGCACTGTCCTCAGTGTAATATATACACATATATGGCCAAAATTTCAAAAATCATAAAAAATATACAGGTATTCTGCTCGCATAGCATCCTTGTGCTCCCAAGTTGCATTTTCAAGACCATACTAGGTCCATTGGACCTTTACTAGCTCTATGGCTTGATTTTGGAGCTAATTGATCTTCCGATCCAATATGCACACTGAATGAACTTGAAAGGTGCCTTCTTGCTCCACCTGAATCACATTCCAATCAATGACATGATTAGCATCATGTATATACTTTTTTATCAATGATACATGGAATACATTATGAATAAACATTGATGCAGTAAAGACAAGCATGTATGCTACATGCCCAATTTTCTCTAGGATTTCAAATGGCCCAAACTAACAAGCTGCCAACTTTGAACAATTTCCCAACTTCAAGGAACTTTTGTTGGCCTTTACTTTCAAGAATACATGGTCACCCACTTTAAATTCCATGTGAGTTCTGCCCTTATCAACCTAGCTTTTCTTCATGTCTTGAGAAACCTTTAAATTCTGTTTTATTTTCAACATTTTCTCTTCCATTTCCCTGAGTAATTCTAGCCCAACCACTGCTCTATATGTTGGGTTGTCCCAGCTTACCGGTGTATTGCACCTTTTTCCATAAAGTGCCTCAAATGAGATCATCTTTAGAGATGCTTGGTACTCATTGTTATAAGAAAATTGTACCAAGTGTAGGTAGTCTTCTCGTTTTGATGGTTTATCCATCACATATATCCTCAACATATCCTCAACTACTTGATTCACCCTCTCTATTTTTCCATATGATTCTGGATGATAAGTTGTGCTAACATTCAAATTTGTTCCAAATACCTTAAATAATCCTTTCCAAAAATTTGATGTAAAATTTGGATCACTGTCAGACACAATTGTCTTGGGTATATCATGTAGTCAAGAAATTTCTCTCATGTAAATATCAACAATGTTGGTTTCCTTGTGAGTGAGCTTTACTGGAATAAAATGGGCATCTTTAGTAATCTTATCCACCACTACTATGTTAGAGTTATGCTGCTTTTTTGTTCTCGACAATTTGGTGATGAAATCCATTGTTACAACTTCTCATTTCCACTCAAGAATGGGTAATGGCTGTAGCAAACCAGTTG
>CBVK0102515140.1:0-14650 GCA_900067695.1 Picea abies
TTTTGATGATGCTTTCTATGGTATGTTATTTATAGGTCATCTCACCATTTTTGTAATAACTTTTTATCTAGAATGATTCAAACCATGAAATTGAAATTCCATTGAGGAAAAATAACATGATTAAATTGATGAGGGATTTTGGTTGAGGTAAATTTTGGTGTAATGAATAATTGTATACTTTAACATTTGCAAGTATAATAAATTACATAAACTATTTAGAGCATGTATTTTTCATCCTTTCACCCAAAGCCCAAAGTTGACCATGAGGTCTCCCAACATCTCAAGATAGATTATGGCATTGGTATTTCCCCCTTGTTTATCGCCTTTCTTAAGTCCAAACATGTGAATGTGTTTTCCCCATTTGATTGTTAATACCTAGGTAATTCCCCTGTTGTTGTTGTCCTAAATAATTGTTTGGTCTTCTTTACTCATTGGTGGGGTTGTTAGATAAACACTTTCTTCTTCCCTCGTATCAACCTAAACATTTATGCTTAATTTATGATTCATGATTCCTATATAATTTTTTTAGGAACACACAAGAGTTGAAAAGGTCAAAATCAATCTTCCCCTTTCCTTCTCCCTCTTTGGCGTGCCATTCTAGGATCATACATGTAGATCCATGCTTATCTTCCAACCATAGGAGGATGACATGACATTTTTCCAATGAATGAATTATGGATCTATAGAGGATAAGCACATTATTGGGTTTGACTTGCAAATGAGTAGTTGGGAGTTCCATATTATCCCTAATGTCTTGAAGATCCAACCACATGAATATTCTCAACTTGAGGGGGCTCTTGAACTTCCAAATACACTTGTACCACAACTCAAAATGCTCCTCAACTTTTGATTCACATAACACAATGTATCCCATCTTGGGAATGTAATAACCCCTAGGCCCAAGTACATCTATCAATTAGTAACATTATTTTATTATTTATTTAGATAGATTTGTGTGTTTGTGTAAATAGACTTGCATATTTGTAGAGACAAATTCCAAGTACAAGCATGAGGATATTGGAAATAGTTGGAGAATTATTGGAGTTTTTCGTCTTGGATGGATTCTTTAAAGGTTGTATCCATTTCCTTAGTCCATGCAGTTTCCTCCCTTGTTTTCCTTTATTTTGTGGCATTTCCTTTATTTATGGTTTTATTAGCTAGTTTTCCTTTCTCATGTGCATTGGAAATATTGCTCATCAAGGACCCTCAAAACCTAAATGAAGTACCATATAAAGCCTATCAAATCCTTAGGATAATATTAATTCATAATTTAATAAGTACTCTAGGGGAGATTTATTCCCTTGAACATTCCCCCATTTGGTTCTTGTTTTCCTTCAAGAACCAGATGGAAACTCCACTTCCTTCCTCTGTTCCTTTTGATTAGAAACATAGTGTCTCCTATGTAGTAGTCTATTGCTTCACTCTAACTATTATGTTAGAAACTAGTAAAACATCCCATACCTCGTGTCAATTACATTGAAGGACATATAAACATGGGAAATTGTAGATTTCATGTGTTGATTGTTTCTAAATTAGTTTTCTACTGACAATTCAAACCACAATGCAGTGAATTGTGTTCCATCTACAACCCCTTCAACCAAAACAATATTTCATCCTCATCACATGCATTGTATGCACCATAAATTGACTTAATTCTAGTGAAGCACAGACAACACACTTCTCCAACATGCATTCCAATCTTTGACTTCTTCTGAAAGTGAGTTGTGATAAACCATGTGGAATTCAAGATGGATTTGGTCTAGAAAAAACTACGATGGTGACTACATTCAAGAGCTCCTTGTGAAATAATTGAAGCATACATGATACAATTTTGCATAATGTAAGGTTAAATAGAAAAGGAGCGATAGAATTACCACAATTTTGCATAATGTAAGGTTAAATAGCAAATGAACAATAGAGTTACCAAGAGGTGAGCCTCCAATATGGTTTTGTTTTGATTTTAACCTCCCCTTGAATGTCAAAGAAGAAAAATGACATTTTAAAAATAATGTGGATCCTTACTTGATTTAAGTTTTATTGTGACTCCTATGGGTTTCGACTAGGCTATCCTTGATGAAAATATGCATATATGAAATTTACCAAAATTTGTTGTGATTGGAATGACTATTACTTTCCTTCATTCATATACCTTAATATTCTTAACAAGTGGTTATATATTCTTAACAAGTGGTTATATATTCTTAACAAATGTTTGTAATACTCAAAACCTACAAATGTAATTCAATAATAATTGAAGGTTAGATAAACTATTAAAGACAATGCAATTGTAAAAGTTAATGAGACAAAAGAGTGGAAAATGAGAATTAAATAATATAGAAAAAAAATAGGAGAGAAAAGACTGAGGAATGGGAAATGAAAGGTCGGACCTATTGGCCTTATCATTACCCTAGATCTCCCTATTTATTCTTGTACTTTCACACTCAAAGGGTCTTTTGGCCAGGAGTAGAGAATGCAAAGGAAAGGGAGCTCTACGAGTTGTTGAATGGTCATAAAGTCATGAATTGCATTGTCACCAAAGATTATTGAAATGAAAACTAAGCAACCATTTGATGCTAGGTTTTTTTTGGGGGGGATTCCCCAGCTAAAATTCAATGTCTTTGTGTGATGAAATTTCACTATGGCTATGTTAGTTATTGTGATTGAATTATTGGTGTTTCATTATGTTTAAAATGATTCAAATAATTGGATTGATGCCTTTGATGAATTGTTTTCACTATATTACATTATATTTACTCATAAATTCATTTTCAATGGACACTCTATGATAGACAACAACTCAGTAATCACATCCATCCATTCTTCATGTATTTTGATATCAATGGGGCATTAGAAACTAGTTGTTGCAATTATTTATCTTAGTTTATAATTTTTCATTTGAAGGATGGAAATTTAATTCCAAAGAACATAAAAGATTCAATCTTTTAGACTTTTATTATCAAAATCTAGCTTCTACACAATGTTGGGAAACCCACCCCAATCGGTCTAACCTTATCTCTTCTAACATGAGGGTTTCATCTCTCCATTTTCCATTGGCCATATTCATTTCTTGAAGTTGAGCCACTGCTTCTCCCAGTCAATCTCGTCCATCCTTGATTTTTAAATCTTATTCTTGTGGACCTCCAACTCCAATGTTGGCTAGTTGTCAAAGGTCTCTAGTTGTAAAAGGTCTTTTTGGTATGGGATTCACCCTATTTGGGATTTTATTTTTATAATGGTGGAACTACCCTTCTCATTTTATGTAGCATGGTTCCTTCAATATTTGGAAAAGAATCGATGCTTTGTGTAGTTTCTCATTCAACTATCAGTCTATGATTCTATGAAACTTTAGTAGGGTTTCTTTTAGCCTCTAAGATCCGGGACTTGGGAATTTCTACTTCTGTGAGGATTTCGTTTCCAATGTTGGTTGTATTTATAAGTGTTTTGGGCGGGATGTTGTGGTGGTCACTTGCATGGTTATAATTTTGTTTGTGTATTTCATTAAAGTCATGTAATGAGTGTGGTTCATGTGGTCGAAGTCAAATTCATGCATCACCAACTACCTCAAGGTCGACTCTTCTATCTTGATCGACTATTATTTTTGTTTAACTATTTTTTATTTCATCACTCGTTCCTCTATCCACTTCCTACTATGATTCAGATTGTATATGGAATTAAATGAAACACGTAGATAAATACAATAGATAGCACATAAATACAGTGAAACCCAACTTCTATTAATGAATAAAATAACAGAATACTACAAGACACAAACTGGATAGAATGGTGGTAGGTTATCTCTGAAGAGAGACAATTGTCACCCATGCTCATTTGCAAAAATCTATTACAAGAGGCCAAAAGAATGGAATTTTAACATAAAACAATAACCCTAATGGTCCAAAACCCTAACCCTGGGGGGAAAAACACCAAAAGGTTTGTGGGCCTCAATAAGGTTAGTTGATACGCCAACTTCTCGGGGGTGAAAAGTTTGCATACAATCTTTGTTTGAGGCACATAAAAACTCATTGGAAATATCTAACTAAGAATTACAATTTTGTAAGAGGCCAAGGCAAGCTATGGGAACCCTTGGCCCCCGAATGGCCAAAAAACATCATTTAAGGCCTCAAAATAACCCTAGAAGTTTAGGACATGAAAACTATAGATAAAAAAACTGCCAAGATGGAGAACCATATTGAGTTAGTGGAAGAGGTGGGTGGCCAATGATGTCCACCTAGATTAGTCCTCCCTCCTTAGGAAGAAATGGTCCCCATTTCTTCAAGGTCCCTCATAATATGAGGAAAAGTTTGCTAAATTTGACTCCAAGTGAGCCACTTTCCTTGGTGAAGAAGTTGTATCACTTTGACAACCTGATAGAGTTGTATTTTCTGTTGGTATGTGCCCTTTGTCTTGATGTCCATGATCTGATCCACTGTATCCTACTCAATGTATTCAAGATTGAGTTGTATAGGGGCCAAATTCTCAACCACCTCTGAAGCGTCCAATAGGGGTGGAAAATACAGTCATAGAAACTCCACACTAAATACTAGGTGCAAGACAAGGAAAAGGGGAATACTCAATTCAAAATCATTCTCAGCCACAACCTTTGTGATGGTGTAAGCCCCATATTGAATTGTTCTGATATACTTGTGGGGGCCTATGAGGCGCTCTTTCTGCAAATGCAACAACACCTTATCACCAACCTAAAACTTGTGTGGAACCCAATGTTGTTCATATTGTTTCTTGTATTTGGCATTGGCTTTCTACATGATATTATGAACCTATTGTTGAATGTGCTGGATCCATTCAAAAAAATTGGTTTCTCTGTCTACCTTGGTGTAAACATGGGAGGAATCTTCCTATGAAGATACAATGGGCATAGCTACATCAATGGGGGCCAATGGTTGGAACCCAAAGCATACATGAAATGGGCTGTGGCCAATAGAATTATGGAGGGTTCTATTATATCTATGTTGAACATAATGAAGGATTTTATCCCATGTGTGTGGATGTTTGGAGCTATACATTATCAAAAGATGCACAATCATTATGTTCACCACTTCTGTTTTCCCATCATTTTAGGGGTGGAAGGAAGTGGATTTTATGAGTTTGGTGTCCATCAGTGACCACAGACTGGACAATAATGTACTAAGGAACCTTTTGTCATGATCTAAAATAATGGTCCGTGGTAGCTTGAAATGAACTCAAACACATTTGAAAAAGAGTTTAGTAGTTTCCTCAGAAATGATACTTGTCTTGTAGACTGCCAATATGGCCATCTTAGAAAACCAATAAATGGCCACAAATAAACAATCATTACCATGCTTGATAGAAGGTATATCAGACATTTAACCCATGGATATGGACTCCCAGGGCCTATCAGGAGTAGGAAAAGGAGTGCACAACCTATGCTTTTTAATGGTGGGTTTGAAATGGCATAAGAAATGCATGATATGATATACTTGTTGGCATCCTATCAAAGCCTCAACCAATAAAAGTACTTTTGTAGAAAAGACATGGTATTTCCCACACCAAAGTGTCCTATAACTAGATTGTAATGAGATTCCAAAATTATCTTTGCATGCTCACTTGAAGGAACACAAAGATGGCCCAAATGAGATAACATTCCATCCTAGAGATGAAAACATACAACTAGTGTGCCTATGCCTTATGTTTGATATGTTGAACTAAATTCATGACCATTGTGATATAGAGGCGAGCACCTAAAGGTATCATGTCCGCAAGAGTTCAACACTGTGGTTAGTGATACAAATGGAGGTCGACAAAGGTAGTTAGCGACTCAATTGGTGCTACCCTTCTTGTAATTAATGTTCAGGTGGAACTATTGTAGGTAGGTGGACCAATTTTGGTGGTGGACATTTTGTAACTTTCCCTACGTTTGCATGAAATGGAGCGGCTTGTGATAAGTGTGGATGACAATCTCCTTCTCGAGAATATAATGCTTCCATGGATGGAAGGTTTGTACAATGGAGTGCATATTCTTATCATAGGTGGGGTAGTTGTGGATGGAATCAAAGAGTGTCTCACTATCGTAGGCCATTGGATGGCCATGTTGAGTGAGGATTGTTCCAAACACATAGTCCAAAGCATTTGTCTCAATCTCAAAAGGTTGTTGCAGATCTAGAAAGGTGAGTATGGGTGTTGAATAGAAGCAATGTTTCAAATCCTCAAATGCTTTTTGATCTGACTCAACCCAAAAAAACTTGGCCTTGAATCAACTCTTGGTGCTATGGTTGAGGGGCTAAGCAACATGAGAGAACCCCAACATGAACCTATGATATAATTTGGCAAGGCCTAAGAAACTGTGGAGAGAGATGTTGGGGCTGGCTAAAATGTAAAATAAGGCGAGGATCTTGGTAAAATGTTCCATTTTTGGATAAAATCTTGAATCTAGCATTTGATTTCTTCAGTTTCTAGGGGAGAATGCATGTATACTAGGTTGTTAGTTCAAGGTGAATCGGGTATCAAATCATTTGAATGCTTGACCTGGAAGTGTAGAGGTACCTTGGTAAGTGAGGCAAAGATATATATGTATGCTTCCACTACTTTGTCCACCTACTTTTGTTGTGCATGAGACCCTATGCAAGGGTTGTTGATGTGATGTTGATCTTCCATTCACCTTCACAACAAACCATAAAGAGGAAAAATTTCCCAGTTTGGGAGATTACTTTCCTACATTTCTTAGTTGTGATCAAAGAGACTGTGGTAGTTGGAATGACCTTGGGTATCCTATAGAGTTTTCTTCCCAAAGTAACAATGACACTGCAAGGTCTAAACTCATATATAGCATGGAATTTCCACATATATATTTTTCCTAAAAGAACATCACAAAAATTGAGTGGGGAAACATGACACGGTACCTCATCTTTGAAGGGATTGATGTCGTAGGACATGAAACACTATTGGTTGATGCAAAGGTCTCATCCCTATCTTAACAAACCAATGGTATATTGTTTGGGGTGTGGCATTATCGATAGATTCAATATCTTGATTACCTTGGCTGAGATCAAGTTCTTCTATCTCTCATTGTCAACAATGAAATGTAGTTGGGTCCCCTTCACCCACATCTGTGAATGGGAGTGGCACTCCCCCTCCTCAAGCTCCTCTGACTCTTCTAGTTGGATCTTTTTGGTTAGGATGGTAGGACTAGGTTTTGAATTGATGATCCACTTTCCCTTATACTGCACCAAATTAGAGTATGAGCTAAGGTCCAACTCTTTGTCTTCAATCTTGGCCAATAATGACTCTTTCAAGTGGAATTCATAAGTGTTGTGTCATGGGGTTTTTTAGAACTCACACCACTTTCGAGTGTCCTTCTTTGATGTCCCATTACCCTTCTTTTCCTACATCTTGGACTGGTTGTCTTGAGGTTGCCTCTCCTTAGTCCATCCTTTTGATTTTTCATTTAGGGCCACCTTTACCATGCTTCTATTGTGGTGGATTGGTAGACCCAAACTCCTGCTTATTCCCCTACTTAAATTCCTGCTCGATTTTGACAACATATCGATAAGAAGCTTATATCAAGGATATTTACAAGAAATCCATCTTTGTTTGGATGTACCTATATATGCCACTACAATACTTAAGAACCAAGTGTCACTCAGAGTCTTTGATACCCATATTTTATTATAAGGTATGGAAGATATTGGTTTACTTTGACATTGTTTGGTCTCTCTCTTGACGTAGAGTTGTCCATCTCATGAACTGATCATCATAATTTCCAAAAAGGTATAATTCTTCATTGAGGGAATAAACAAAGGCCACCCAAGTGGGTCTTTTCCCAAATTCCATAGACACACCATCATTATGTCTCTCCCAATAACCTTCCCACAAATCTTTGACATGGGGAAGGACTTTAAGGAGTGCAAAGGTGATCTTTTCGCTGTGAATTTTTTTTTGAACATAGTAATAACCCTCTAGTAGATTTAACCATTTATACAAATCATCTACATCTATTTGGCCTTCAAATAAAGGGATTTAAAAGTTAACTTGTACCTTGAAGGGTGTCATACCTATGAAATGGCTACTTGTTGAGGGTGCCTCACCCATAGTTGGCATTTGTCAAAGGGTATGGATGAAGTTATCCATCATCTCATTCCTATTTTGTGTGAGGGATTCCTCAAGGAACATATTGAAAGGATTTATTTCTCTATCATCTCTCTTTTCTTTCATTGTGGGAGGATGCTTGGTCCAACAAGAGTGATCGTCCCCAAGTGAAACTAGCTTGAGACCTAACTCTCTATATCCTAACCTCATTGGGGACATTCATCGAGAAATAATAAGGAGAATATTGTTGTGATACCATTGATCCAGATGGTATAGGGAACAAAATGAAACACACAGATAAATACAATAGAGAGCACAAAAATACAGTGAAACCCAACTTCTATTAATGAATAAAATAGTAGAATATTGTAGAACACAAACTAGCTAGAATGGTGGTAGATTAAATATGAAGAGAGACAGATGTCGGCTACACTCATTCACAAAAATATATTACAAGAGGTTGAAAGAATGGAATTTTAACATAAAGAAAGAACCTTTATGGTCCAAAACCCTAACCCTAGGCTGAGAAGCACCAAAAGTTTTGTGGGCCCCGAGGTGGTTAGTTGATATGACAACTTCTTGGGGAAATTGTTTTTCATACAATATCCATTTGGGGCACATAGTAGCTCATTGGAAAGTTCTAAAATAATTTTTTTTTGGTAGGGGTAGGGCAAGCCATGGCCACCCCTAGCCAACAAATGGCCAAAAAACATCATTTAAGGCCTCAAAACGACCCTGGAAGTTTAGGACCCAAAAACTCTAGATAAAAAAATTGCCAAGATGGAGAATCGTGTTGAGTCAATGGAAGAGGTGGGTGGTCAACAATTTCCACCTCAATCATATTGACTAGTGAATTTTTCTTTCTACGCTCTTCCCTATGATTCTACCACTGGGACCTACAATTGATTCAGATGGTATCTTTCTTTTTCCTCCTTATTCTTCTCCTTATACCTCTCCTGTCAATCTTTCTCCTATCAACTTTCTTCCTTACTTTCTCCATCCTCTTTTCTCATTTTGTCTTAGCCAACTATCATGATCTGTGCATGATTATGATTCTTATTAGTCTAGTCGGTTAAGGATCATCGTATAAAACCCCATCCTTAGATGTTTTTTTTTACTTGACTTTTCTCTAATTGACTATTTTATTGGGTTTTTATTTTATTTTTAATTTCAAGAGTCTACCTACCAAACTGGCTAGTTTTCAAGTAAACTCTTACCTAATGGCACCCCTAAGGGTTTCACCACTAGAATTCTTTATTTTTTTTATTATTTTCTTTTCCTTTCTCTTTTTTTTTCTTTCAATAATCTAACTGTC
The DNA here is from genome assembly GCA_900067695.1 of Picea abies. Taxonomy (NCBI): domain Eukaryota; kingdom Viridiplantae; phylum Streptophyta; class Pinopsida; order Pinales; family Pinaceae; genus Picea; species Picea abies. The sequence goes on from CBVK0102515140.1 coordinate 9,377, forward strand.
AACTAACTATTTTTCAGATAGATTCCTTCCCAATGGTGCCTCAAAGGGTTTTCACCATTGGGATTTTCTCTCACTTTTTTTCATTATGGATGCTACTTATTCAAGAAATCAACATTGACTACCTTGTCAAGGATATTTCCTTTGAGAATTCATAATTGTATTGCTATATTCAATCTTATATCCTCCACTATGTATGGGCCCAACCAGGTGGTCCCCAATTTCCTTATTTTTCCTTTGATTCTAATGTCATAGATAAATAGCATGTCTCTAATACTTATCTCTATTTTCTTTATATTTTGATCATGCCACACTTTTTTTTTTTGTTTCTAAACTTCTTAATGATGGAGTGCAGTCATGTATTCTTCCTCGAGTTTTTTTAATTGATGTAGTCAATTTTCTTTGGATTTATTTTAGTCATACTATAGTATGAAATCCACTCTTTCTGCGTTAGCTATGAAATGCATAGGAACTATGACTTCTTTCCCATATACAATTTAAATATTGTATGCCCAGTTGATATCTTGTATTTAGTTTGGTATGCCCATAAAACAATAGGTACCTTGTCATCCTAGTCATCTCTATTGACCCCACATACTTTTGTGAGTATCTTATGGAGGGTTTTATTGAAGTACTCAACTACCCCATTTTCTTGGGGATGATAGGGTGATGTCTTCTGTTGGAGCTACACACAGTTGTAAGACCCTAGGTTTGAGTTGTTGTTTGACCAAAAAAACCCTTTAGACACTGACCCTTTTGGCATCACCTACATGCGCAGATGAAGTCTCACTCAAGGTATATATTAGGACTACATGAACCAGGTTTCTACAGTGGTGAGGGAATGGGAGGTTATTATTTTGTTCATTCTTAATAATCTGTTATGTGTGTGTTATTCTGCAAGTTCTCTTATTCTATTACTCAGTGGATCTCAGGTTCATATTACCATTATATTCCATATTATTGCATAAACGCATTACTATAACAGTCATAACCATTGTGCCATGATTACACATATGAAAAATATATTATAATATGCATCCAGACAAATTCCATAAACAATCACATAAAATACATGTAACATATCATTTAACATGGTTCACCCAACTTTGGGCTACGTCCACAAAGGATGGCTTCTTTATTATGTTTTTGGTAATTGCTTCAGGCTTGCACACTGCACTTACACAGATACGTCATGGTTATCCTTCTCTTCTCCTAGCCTAGCCTCTCTGTAGTGAAAGCCTTTCTCTCTCGATCATTCATACATATATTCCTATCTTCAACAGAAGAGAATAGAAGAACTAAGGAAACCCTTATTCTCCCAACCCGTTACATATTCATACATAAAATCTAGGGCTTAAAACCCTATTTTTTTCATCCCAAAACCCTATTACAATGTATGACTAATCCAGTTAACCGATTGTTTGAGCTGCTTTCGCCTGCTTTTCTATCTGTATGCTACTTTTTCACTATGGTTGTTGTTCTTCCTGCTTTTGTGCGTCATTATATATTTAGAAAGTTGGGATATCATCCTTCCTTTTCACCCGCTTTCTTCTCCTACTTTATTCCTCTTTTGCTTTATTCCTCTTTTTGCTAAATCCCTCTATTTTATTCCTCTTTCTGATTTATTCTTCTATTTTATTCCTCTTTCTACACATTGTTCTCCTAGCTGCACATTGTCTAGTCTTCCTTCTTCTGTGCACTTCTTCTTCACTTAGGATTTTTATCAAAATTGTATCCAAAAATACCTATCCAACATGCCACCAACACTCACCTCTGGCTCGTCCTAAGCCACTTAGACATGTTGTCTGCTCCTCCAAGCCTCAATGGACTTTTTCCATGATTACACATATGGAAAATATCTTATAATATGAATCCAGACAGATTCCATAAACAATCACATAAAATACATGTAACACATCATTTAACATGGTTCACCCAACTTTGGGCTATGTCCACAATGGATGGATTCTTTATTATGTTTTTGGTAATTGCTTCAAGCTTGCACACTGCACTTATAAATATACATCATGGTTATATTTCTCTTCTCCTAGCCTAGATGATTTGCAGTGAAAGCCCTTCTCTCTTTGCATCATCTCTTTAGCATTCATACATATATTCCTATCTTCAACAGAAGAGAACATAAAAAATGAGGAAACCCCTATTCTCCCAACCCGTTACATATTTATACATAAAATATAAGGCTTAAAAGCCTATTTTGTTCATCCCAAAACCCTATTACAATGTATGATTACTCTAGTTAACCGGTTGTTTGAGCTGCTTTCGCCTGCTTTTTTGTTTGTATGCTACTTTTTCACTATGGTTATTGTTCTTCCTACTTTTGTGTGTCCTTATATCTTTAGAACGTTGGGCTATCATCCTTCCTTTTCACATGCTTTCTTCTCCTACTTTATTCCTCTTTCTACAAAAATCCTCTATTTTATTCCTCTTTCTAATTTATTCTTCTATTTTATTCCTCTTTCTGATTTATTCTTCTATTTTATTCCTCTTTCTGATTTATTCTTCTATTTTATTCATCTTTCTGATTTATTCTTCTATTTTATTCCTCTTTATACACATTGTACTCCTGGCTGCGCATTGTCTAGCCTTCCTTCTTCTTCTGTGCAGTTCTTCTTCACTTAGGATTTTTATCAAAATTTTATCCAAAACTTCCTATCCAACAGACCCCCAACACTCACCTCTGGCTCATCTTGAGCCACTTAGACATGTTGTCTACTCCTCCAAGCCTCAATGGAGTTTTGGGAGGCTTCCTTTTCTACCTCCACTTTTTTCAGTAGTGTTTCCTTTGTTTGTATGATCTCTTTGACCCCCTTTGAAGTCAAGGTTGTAAGTTTCTCTTCTGCTTCCTGAGCTACTTATTTTATCTTGCTCCGTGCAATGGATAATTAACCTATTAGCCTCATTGCTTCTTCTTGCAATGGTCCTAAATGTTGTTGAATGATATTTTGTTGATCCCTCATCTTCTCCACTTCCACATATGAATGTCGCTCTGCCACAATGGTTGTCATACATTTAGCTGGTGGAAGTATAGTTATTTTCTCTGAAGCTTGTTGTGATTTTTCCTGTGCTTCTCTTAATTTAGCCTCCACAACCTTCATCTTGGGATATTCCACTAAGTTTCTCCAGATCTCTGCACTCTCCTCACAAATTTTGGTGCACTCTTCTTTTACTCAGTTTATGTTAGCGATTTTTGTCATCGTCGTTCTCTCCATGTCAGCTCTTACTTTGGTGGCATGCCTGACGTACTCCATGATTGTAGGTATTCCATTTGCAATCAGAAATCCTTTGATGACTTATTAAATCTTCAATACTTGTTCTTCCATAGTAGCTTCTACTAGTATGGGAACTACTAAAATTTCCTTGTATAATTTCTAGACAACAATTTGTGTTTTCTACGCCATAAGTTTGACTTTGTCCTTTTCCTTAAGCACTTTCTTTACTCTTTCCTCAACCTCATTATTTTCTTTCATGACTTCCTCTACTCGGCCTTCAAATTCCTTCTTCTGTTGGAGCCATGTTAAGCCCTAAATAGTGGCACATTACCCCAATTAAGGGGTAATGTGTTTATTTTCATCCACTGAACATTGTCATCATTGAGGGCCAATACCTGCATTGCAAATTGAACATTGTCATCACTGATGTTTTTAACATCCAATCCCCCTTTCCCCATGAAAGTGTGGAACTTTTCCTTCATTACTTATGATAGGGCTCTCTCCTCTGCCTTGTTGAACAAAATGGTGGGATCCTCGTCGACTTTCGGTATCCCTGTGATCCACACAACCAACATAATATCAATTAACACTGGGGGGTCAAGCCATAGTGTCCCCGCATGGACGCAACTGAGCAATACCTTCACACAAGCATTGATTTCTAGATTGTGTCCGAAGTGTGGGATCTCCATCAGGTTCAATATTCGTGACTTCTCCAGCCCTGTTTCCCACACCTGTGTCTCTAGCACTATCACTCCTGTTCCCAGTATGTTCTTAGCGCACACGTATTATTCCCTAGAAATCTTGAGAAACTTCTTTTCATCTGTGATATCGTGATCCACAAACTTGAGGGCGACAACCTTACCGAACATGTCTCCTTCAATACTTACACCAGGTGGGACTAGTGATGTTTTCAGTGGGTATTTCCCATCTACTGGTAATTTGATTTGTGATGCATTATATTTCCTTGGTGGGACATAATCCCTGTGGAAATTGGCTTGTGAAGCCGAAGCCGAAGCTCTGGGGATTTCCTCAACCTATGGTATAACTGATGGTCGTTTTGACTGCTTTCGCACCGTTGCTGATGGTGCTCCAACTTTTGGCGGGGCCATTGTCTTGTGCGATAGGTTCCTTTAATTGCTCTGTGGTTGTTCTGTTGTATTTGTAGTTCATTTTGAATCACTCAGGTTCGATCTAGTTTGCTCTGGTTCGCTCTCTCTTGCATGCAACTCTTAGTCACAATGATTTATGCTTAATGACTTTCGACTGTTTTTGTGCCTCCTTTCCAACTGTACATGTGCCATCACACCTTAAATAAATTGTCCAATTCATCAACAGGGTTGATGAATGGTTTAAAAAATGCCACTTTATTACCAAATCCGTTGTATGATTTTTTCCTCGTACTGCCAAACTATGGTGATTTTCGACGAATTTTGCCCTTTAAAATTATACAACATCTTTATGACCTGTCATTACCCTTGTGTAATCGTCGTTTCCATGCTTTAATGTTTTTAACAGTCTTATCAGTGCTAAACTGCACAACTATTTTTCTTTGACATTTACTGCTTCATAGTCTTTTTCTTCTATGTTTTATTTTCTTAATTGGCACACTAATTCTATCCCGATGCACAATAATCTTTCCTTTTGTGCAATCTCCTATGCCTTGTACTTTATAATCTTTTTCTTTTTGCTATATCTACTTTTATTTGTTTTTCTTCCTTTTTCTACCTTTTTTTTTATTTTTTTGTGTTTTTCCTTCCTACTATAATACAACTACTATGATACACGTGGTTTGGCGCAACCCAAATTACTGCGCAGAACGTTGACTGTCTTTATGGCGTTTCAGCCGACTTTCATTCACCATTCCTCCAAGGACTTCTTCATTCAGGGTTTCCAACTACGCAACAAATGTCTATGTTACATGTTGAATCACATATGGTCCTAACCAGTGCATTCTAAACTTCCCCGGGTGCTGCATAAATTTACTGTCATAAAGTAATACTAAGTCTCCCACTTGAAACTTTTTCTATTTAATGTGTCTATCATGCCA
>CBVK0102515141.1:0-15883 GCA_900067695.1 Picea abies
GCTTCTTTATTATGCGTTTGGTATTTGCTTCAAGCTTGTGCAATGTGCTTACAAATATACATCATGGTTATCTTTCTCTTCTCCTAGTCTAGCTACTCTGCAGTGCAAGCCTTCTTCTCCTTCTACATAATTTTCTTAACATTTAGACATAGATTCCTATCTTCAATGGGACAAAATAGAACCATAACAATGACTAGCAGAGAACCCAAAAAGGAGGAACCAACTAGGAAACTCTATTCTCCCAACCCATTAAATATTTATACATAAAATATAGGGCTTAAAACCCTACTTTGTTCATCCCAAAACCCTATTACAATGCATGACTACTCCAATTAATTGGTTGTTCGAGATGCTTTCACCTATTTTTCTGTCCGCATGATGCTTTTGCACTATGACTGCTGTTCTTACTGCTTTTGCACATCCTTCTATATTTAGAACATCGGGCTGTCATCCTTCCTTTTTGTTCTCTTTCTTCTCCAACTTTCTTCTCTGCTTTATTCCTTTTTTTTATTCCTCCATTTTATTCCTCTTTATGTGCACTATCCTCCTGAATGCACCTCAATTGCACACTCCCTAGTCTTCCTTCTTCTTCTACGCTTAGGATTTTTATCAAAATTGTATCCAAAACTACCTATCCAACAATCTCTCTCTCTCACACACACACACACACACACACACACACACACACACACACACACACACACACGCGCGCGCGCGCGCACACACACACACACACACACACACACATTACATTGAAATTTTACCCTGGAAACCCAAACCATAAAGTCTCTTGGGCTCCTACATTCTCTAGTACCTCATCTATGAATGGTGTTGGAAATGGGTCATGTAAAAATGCATCATTCAAATTCCTTAGATCCACACAAATCTTGATTCCTCATGTCTTCTTGTCTTGCACTACCATTGGACCGATCCACTCTAATTCCTCCATGGGTTCAATGATCCCCGCGCCCAATATCTTGTCTATTTCAACTTTCACATTCTCTTTGTAATTTGGATTTAACCTGTAAGGTCTCTGTCGTACTGGCTTGGCACCTGGTTTCAATGGAATATTCATCTCGCCTAAGTCCCCAACTATCCCTTTCATATATGAGAATGTAGTTGGGAATAGGTCCTAATATTCTCGCAGCAAGTCTACAATCTTCTCTACTATCTCATCACTCCAATAATATCCTATCTACGCAAACTTTGGGTTCTCCGTCATCCTAATGTTTACCTTCCACGTTTTAATGGGTTGTGTGTATGCGGTAGACTCAATATCTGGCCCTTCTACTAGTCGTTCTCCCTCAGTTTCAGGTATTTGTACATTCCTGGGATATTCTTCATCATGTTCTTCCTTAGCAACATTGTAGCACTCTAATAAATCACAAACAATTATATTGGCTCTATGCACACTGCATAGTGGTACCACCTCCATCGACCCTTATTATGAGAAGATCTTATTTTGAATAGCCTATAGTGTTGCATCTATTGATGGGGATTCATGTTCAAATGTAAAATTGAATATGAACCTATGGACCAACTTGTCCCATATTGTTGTCTCTCTGCGCATTTCCAATTCCAAATACCAGTTCTTTGGAATTGTGTCCAGTGTGTGTATAAATTTGTGCGTCAATTTTGTCTCTAGTAGCGAACTCCATAAGGTCCTACACTACTCAACATGACCTTCCGGATCAATCTCTCATGTATACTTCTATGCAATGTTTTCTACCTTAGTACCAAACATTACTTTCATTAGTCTTCTACACTATGACCAGTCTTTCATCCCCTATTTGTGTGCAACCCACTATCTGGCTAGAGTTGCTTTTAGGACAACATCTAGTGCTAACAACATTTGTTGTTCGAGTACCTACAACTAAAATTCCTTTACAAACAAACTTATATCAGTTAATCCATCATACCTGGGTGTATCACATAGCTCTGTTCCAATCTAGTGTAAGGATCATGTCATGCGTTCACATCGTCTAGTTGAGACTTCATGCATCCTCTGCTACCAATGCTCTAGACCTTCCTATGAGTCTGATGTACATGAACTAATACTTCTCCAACTTAGCGCACCATATGTAGTAGGTTTGACATAATAATCCATCCACGCAGTCATGTTATACAAATTGTCAATGCCATTTCCTCTTGTTATCTCTATGTATCTCTTTCCTTCGGTTGGGTCCAATGGTGCAGTAACTCTCAACTCTCCAAATTCGAATATCATTTCCTCTTTTTCAGGTTTATTATTACCTAATTCTCAAACACCCATTCTAGTCCCATTAATTCTAGATATGGTTGATTTTCATCCATGATCTCAATAACCTCAAAGTCTTCCATGCTGCGTACCCCATCCATGTTCATAGGTACTCCTGTCAATCGACTAATAGGTACTATTTTGTGCTGATTTGTGAACACACACACACACACACACACGCGTGCACACGCGCGCACACACACACACACACACACACACATTACATTGAAATTTTACCCTGGAAACCCAAACCATAAAAGCGATCAACTTGTTTAGAGCCTCACCTCTAATTCTTTGTTCATCATATATATTCATTGTTTAGAATACAATATATATAGGATCCTGCAGAATCCAAAACCTCTAATCCATTAACCTATATAATTCAACAACCCTAATTCCTTAACTGAAATTAGAAAACCATAAGCAAAAACCATGTGTCAAAAAACTACTAAAAATGGATGCAAAGACCACCAATTTGTTTTTTGGGTGGTTCTCGCCCCTCATGCGCCTGAAGAAACATAGACACTAGGTTTGTTCATGCAAAGAATATAACACATACCCAACATTATATGCTAGTTCATAATACATACCTCAAGTTCAAGGGAGGTGACCAAAACACCAAGTAATAGGACTGAAATCTTGTAAAAATGTCAGCACTAAATTATTTTGTTAAAAGTCTGTGTTGGGAAGGCATATAAAATCACAAAAATTCTCTAAAAGGGAAATATCTAGAAGGTAATAGTGTGAAAAATGTTTTTTCTAGACCATAAGAGGTAAAAAGACCTGCTTATAGTAAAACATGTTGCATTTTCACATGAACTTTGTGCAAAATAGGAGAGTTTGGTGAAAACCCTCCAACCTTTCATTATCTCCAGAGTGTATTTCTTAAGAGTTAGCTGGCATAATTTATGGAGAACAATGGGGATCTCTTGGTAAGAATGCAAGAAAAGTTTTGAAGTTTTCAATTTTATGTTTTTGGGATATAAATTTTTGCATTATATATATATATATATATAGGTTTGTTTTGGCTCGTACCTATGGTTGTCTAGTGATGTGAAGGACAACCAATGTAAATATGTACATGCATGCTTCTTAAATGAAATGCTTAATCAATGTGACAAATGCCAATCTAACATATAATTAGCCAATGAGTCAACCGATGCATTAGATCCTCTTGGAATGTGTTGGTAATCAATATATTCAAAGTATCATTCAAGAAGATGAACCCTGTCGAGAAAGTTAATTAATTTTAAATGTTGACTATTAATTCATCAATCTTGGAGTGTAAGATTAGAGATGCCAACACTATATATGCAGATACTAGAACATGAATGGCTGTCTAATCTATGGAAAAAAACACTCTCAAACTTAATTAAATGAAACTTTGCTTCTAGCATTAACTAACATCAATTAAAGACTATGTAAATTACAAGAATTTCATTCAATGCACAACAAAACAAGGAAGTGCTGTGCTGGGAACAAGCTATAGTCTTTCACTCAAGAAAATCCTAAGTGTTCTTGTATGCAATTCTTGGATAAAATCTTGTTCCTACCTTCAATGACACTATTCTTTTAATTGCAAAAGAAAACAAAGCATGTAAAATATTACGAAGAAAACGATTCTGTTGACAATTGCAAAAGAGAAAATAGATGATCTTCACTAGATTAACATTGCAGAGTTTTTAGAGGCACGGGTTATGTTTCTTTCATTGTGCGGTACACAATGTTCGCATAACTGAATCAAACTCAATATTATCGTTAACCTTCAATGAGATTTGTTTTACCTACACTCAAAACAACTTAATCATTAAACTAAAAGAATGATAAGGGAAAGGATTGATCCACACACCATGCAGAAAAAACTTAAAAGCTACAAAACATTTGCATTAATAGATCTCCAAGACACACCTACTGTATATCAAAACCAAACAATGTTATTTTGATTCATAGCTTGAGAGATGGTGCATTTGTCACATACAAAATGAAATTGAAACACATATATTCAAGTTGCACACTTAGATTGTAAACCAAACGAAATTGAGACATAGTTATATGACTGCCACTATTGTAACGAAATAAAGACACAAACATACATGGCTTGAAAGTTACAGAGACGCCTGCATTTGCAAAACCAAACTATGTGAATGTTGAGTATGATATCATTTCAGTTCTTGACTTTGGAGATCGTGCAAACATTGTATATGAAACTAAATGATGTGAAATCAAAATAGAGCTACCCTATCCACACACTAAATCAAAAGAAATCAATGCTAATTATTAAATCAAAGGGACACAATTACTACCTCTAATACTATAAAACATAGAAACGATGGTCGAACTGGTGGGCCCTCCCAATTGGCTTCATGTTGCTTAAAAACTCATAGACTTAAAAGTGAATTAGAACACAGATTTTATCTCAGAACATGAGTGCAATCCTTTGTATTAATGAAGGTTCAACAATAGTACAATAGATTTGGTCTGTGTATCATATGATCTAGTCTATCTTTACATCATTTGATCTAAGTTTATATGTAAATTCACATCACAAGAATGCACAGGTGAACCCAAAATGAATCCCCTATCTCACGCATTGGACACTTCAGTCATAACAGTTCAAAAATACAAATATGGATGTAATTCGGTCTTCAGATATTCTGTTGGACAAGGATAGCTTCAAAAATCATTCCAATCGATATTCTCATGACATATTTGCATGAGAATATCTCAAATTCTCGATCACGACTAGATTCGTTCAATGAGCATGTTGTTTTGGGGATGTGGTTGACTGCAGGATTTGACCGAAGCTGGCACCTCTCCATCTATTCTAGAACCAATTTAGTGAGCTTGTAAGCATGTCAAGGCATCTACAAAAAACATCCATGTAACCAATTTCCTTCTAGAATCACAGGTATATGCTAAATGTGGAGGTGGGTTACAAAACCTCCATAGAAGTGACAAGAACTGTACTAGTCAACCATCATTAGCAATAATAACATCATCTAACTTCTGTAATTCACCAAAAACAACGGGGAAAACATGGATTAACTAAAAAAATTATCTCTTAAGCTCTCAAACGACCTTTATATGAGAAATATGGTGAAAGGAGTGAAAATCATGGGAAAATGAAGGTTATGTCTGTTGATACCAAGGGACTAGAGAGTTCCCAACACCAACATCTCAACCTCTTGGTCCGCTAAACCAAGAAGAGGCGGGAATGGTCACCCTATTTTATAACCTAAAATAAAACATTAGACCTTAACTAAAGAGTAAGAGCCTAAATATAATGATTGTTTATGATTTTTTAAATATTTGATTTTTATTTATTATTTTAATACTTGATACTTCTATGTAAGTGAAACACCAGTTAACTAAAGTACAAAGCTTAATAAAATAACATATCTAAGTTACAAAAACTTAGAAACCTTTATTGCATGCTTTTTGGATTTATTAATTTTTTATTATTTGCAATATTTCATTTTTGTAATTTTTATTTATGTAAGTCAAATGTGAAATTAAATTAGTTAATGTGTATATGATAAAGTACAAACTTTATAAGAAAATTTAAGTAAACTAAATTAAAGGTTGAATATTACAAAACCATAAGATTATTTGTAATGAATTTTTTATTTTTTTTTAAAATATATTATTAATAAATAATTTGATGGAAGAAAAGTTAGACCTATAAAACAAAACAAAAATAACGATTTTATTTCCTTTAAAATATATTATTAATAAATAATTTGAGGAAATAAAAGTTAAACCTACAAAATAAAAGATAAAAATTATATACAAATGAATATTATTTTGTATTTTTGATTTTGTATAAAATACAATTTTTAGTAAACAATTAAAATAAAAACATTTAGGAGCAAAATTGATGTGAACAAAAAAATATAACCAATGTGTTAATATTTATAGAATAAAAAATGTTAAACATGTTATAACTAGTATTTTGTTGTTTTATGTTAAAGTTAGTAAAATGAATGCTATTTTTGTGTTTTTTTTAAATGTTATAATTAGTTTAATAAAATTAAATTAATAAAAAAAATATTGTATTAAATATTATATATATATAAAATTATAAACGTGATTTAAATTTTTTATATTTTTAAATGTAGAATTAAAAGAAAAAGTAAAAAAAAAAAAACTTTGAATAGTAAAAAAAAAGCAATCCAGAGCCCAAGAAGTAATTATTTTATTAAAATTGGATTTTTAACTTAAGAATGCTTGACGACCATCTTCTTCCAAATTTTTTGTTTGAAGACATGGCGTGGTGGGCAATAGTATGATCTCGTAGAGCTCACTCTTTCCGATCTCCTTTGATACGAAAATGGAAATGATAAATCGAATACCCTTTAAATCATGATAATTTCATTTCGTGACGGTTTCCATATCAAATATGTATATGTTCATCAAAGTTATTAAAATAGGTAGGCAAAGATACATTCATGATAACTGTATCAAATGTATATAATGTTAGCCACTAATCATGAAGGGCTGATGTAGTCGATCCATGGAACTTTAACATAGAGACTAAGGATTTTCGAATTCAACAATGCCTTCGAGCTCCAATATTCAATCCTCATTACCTTAGCCATATCAAGCTCACGACTTCCCCGTTTTAACCATTTCCACGTCATAATTATTTCTCTCTCAAAATCGTGCTTCAAGATACCGTTATATTATATATACTATGAGTGATGGCTCCTGAAAAAAAAAATAATGTATACTTTTAAATGTATACTTTTAAATGTATGGTAGCATCTCATCGAGAGTGCATAGGATTTTGCATAAGTACTAAAAATCGAGGGGAAGCTTGGCAACTCTTTGCTGGCTAAGTATTGATGGCCAAAATCGTCATCAACAATGTCAAGTAAAAAAGGGTCAACTGGAAATGTAAATGGCGTCAAATTAGAGGCCTAGCATCTCCCCTATGCTTGAGATATTGTGTTTCCTCACACAAAACGATATATATACTTAACTGATGTCCTGCTATCAATATTTTCAAAATTGACAAAATTGTGTGATTGTTGCAACCATGTCAATTGACAGTCCCAATGTATATGTTCACATTGGGTCCTTTCCTTTCTTTCTATGTTCCGAGTCTCCTTCCCAAGGTCCTGGTATAAAATTGAAGTGACTCAATTTGTTTGTACTTCTTCTGGTTAATTTTATGTAGATTCCATTTTCTACTATAAATCCGTCAACCTCCCTTTGCAACTGAGCACACTTTTCTTTTAGAACTCTATTCTCATTCTTTAAATACACTTGTCTAGAATTCCGAATTATTCAAATTTGGCCTTCAATATGTCAATCTATGATCCTTCCTCTCCAATATGGAAGAGATCGACCTGGTATTTGGGGAGAATACCTCTTTTATCAACATCATGGGGTACTGGTGTGGATGTCCCAACATATTCAAGATATGAGCATATAAGCATCTTAGGTTGAGAGGACTTCTTCCAAGGATTTTTGAACAAATGGGTTGAAATCTCACGCTTTTGAATATCATTTTGCTCGGTGGGTATTGGTTCAGGTTGCAAAGGGGTTTGAACCCTGGGTGGACATGGAGTACTTTGCATTGGAGGTTCATTGCACTATATTAATTGAGGCTTTTTCTTGGTCATGCTCCAGGTAATCCTTTTAGGGGGAGTGAAGAGAGACTACCCATGTCCCTTTTTTACAAATGGTTTCTTATATTTTACCCCTCGAACAATAGAGGCTTCAATTTCCTCAAGACTAGGATCCTTTTCATCATCATGCTTGGGGACATGTTGCTTATGTTTTTGTTTTGAAGGGGCCTTTTTAGAAACTTCTTCATGAATGGTGAAGCCTTTAGATCCATGGGAGATGAGGCCTTCATTGTTATTCTTATTATTATCATCAAGAACAATGATTGGTTCTTGGGGTATCTCCTCAAGTGGATTCTCTCTAACAACAAACCCATTATGCAATTAAAATGCATCCCAATTATCACCCCTCTTATTCAATTCCTCCATGATTAAAATCTTGACGAAGCTGTGGTGATACAGGCTACAACTGAAATTATTAGGGTTTGATTGAATATGCTTGGCCATCCTACCCAAACTTTGACATAGATAGAAAGGAAAATTTAAATGGTCATTGGCTTCAAAGTGCCATAAAATGTCAATATGGTAAAGAAATGTAAACATATTGTCCCTCGCAAGAGATGACCTTTTGGAGAATGAATACGAGGTTTCTCCACTTCTCTATAATCCATGATATAGGTACCCCCTTCTTCCAATCCGAGCTCTATTTTTTGGAGCAGAAAAATCGGGTCCAAACTACTTGTTTTTGAACCACCTTTCCCCTGTTAGAGGTAGTCCCATGGCTTGGGCCAATGTCTCTTCAGTCACGATGAGCACTAAATCTCCCATGCGAGAAACACAACCCTCAAACCATTATGCAAACATCTTGATTACAGAGGCATCATGACCTTGGAATTTCTTGAGAAACGATAGCCACCCTGCATGTGTGAGTATGGGATTGCTAGCATTGTATCCAGGGTACACCTGCAATGCTTTCAAAGACTATGGGTCTTGTCTGACTACTCCAAGTTTCCCCATTCTGCCACATATCCAAGTGTAAGAGAGTATGTGAAGGCACTTCGCTATGAGAAATTTGCATTGTCAGTGAGTGATGAGGAAGTCAAGAATGGGAGATAGAGTTCTGGGCAATATGCTTAAATTGAATCCTCCAAGTGATTTGAAATAAGAGGATTTCGAAATAAGAGCAATGATTGGTCATTTGATGTAATGATCATGCATCATAATGATCATAAAGGTGGGTCTTTCAAAATAATGATCGTAAGGATTGGTTGTGGGAAACAATGATTGTGCTTGGGTGGAGCACCGACCACAGAGTGATAATCAAATGATTAAGGGGTATGGTCAAAGTTCATGGAGGGATGAAGAAAACATATAAGGGGTAATGGATATAGGTATGAGATAGGATAAGGGATATGGGTAGATTATAATTATATCGATCATAGGATATATACATACATGTTATACAAATGTTAAAATGAGCTTAAGGTTATATGTGGTTTAAATTCCCCATGTCTTTAATAAACTAGAAAAATCAAAAGTCGAATCATTACCTCAAGTTTACCTTATGATACATGTTGGAATGGACAAAAGAAAGGAACCTGTGACTGTTGTTGCATTATGGTGATCTCATGAGATCACCGATCAATGTTGTTGAATCAATTGGATTGCCAAATGATGAGGTACAAGAAATGATGAAATAATTCCATTGTTGATGTTGAGATTGATTATTTTCACTAAGGAAGACAAAATGGATGATGTTGTTGATGCCAGACTTGTGAAATGATGAAGAGAAGAACCCATAGCTAATTGGGGAACTCGAGATCCTTATCTTTGGAGCTTCTAACCTATAAAATATAGACAAACTTCAACTTGATAAGTTACAGATCATCCTGTAACCACAAAATACAATGGTTATAGGATTGTTGAATGGTTGCATGACTGTCTGTAGCTGCTAAATTGTAAATGTTGAAGTTGTTGTTGGAAGGATGAACATTAAAACCGTTGTTAGAAGGTTGGACATCTGCAAGACCATGAATTTTGAAGTACTGGAAGCTATCAAGGATACACAGTGAACTGAAATGATGAACTCCTTTTTCTAAAATAACCATGCTAAATTTCATATGATGAAGATTAGTGATGGGATTATGCACTTTTTTATTGATTTATTATTAACAATAAATCAAGTACAAACAAATGAAATTCTCACTGAAGAAAAAAAAACTTTATTCTGTGATTTTGGAAATGTCAAACAAATATTTGATGAAGATTCTGGTACAAGAAAAATTAACTACAACAGAGATGGTTGTTAATTGTGGTGATAAGACACCAAGAATAATTATCCCAAGTTCAATAATGAGAAGTTTTTTCATAGACCCGATTCACATCTTGTTGACCTTGCTGTTAAGAAAAATCAATCACTGAAAAACTCTCTCTTTTTGGGAAAAGCCAAGATGTATATCTTGCAGTTAATAATATCCTTTTTATTTGAGAAGAGCTTGGGGGAATTCACCAACCAATTACATGGTTTTCAAGCAAATTCATTGTCCAAATGT
Organism: Picea abies; assembly: GCA_900067695.1. NCBI lineage: Eukaryota > Viridiplantae > Streptophyta > Pinopsida > Pinales > Pinaceae > Picea > Picea abies. Next base: position 10,380 of record CBVK0102515141.1, read on the forward strand.
GTAAGAAATATAGTTTTCGAATAAATAGAGGCACGAGAAAAAAAGAGGGCTCTCCGACTGGGGAAACCCTAGTCGCAGACACCCGCTACCAATCTGCCCTTCATGCTCCTCGTGTGGTGTTTCACTTACGATCTGCTTGCTCTTCTGGTCACGATTTTTATCCTTCAGTTGTCTTCCTTGAGGTGGGATGGGGGTTTATTCTTCATGCTGATTATCTTATATCATTTGCGCTCCCGGGTTTGTTGCAGGTTCGGTCTGCGTGGTTTGTTCTCGTGGTTGGGATCGAGTTTTTTTACCCTGTGGGGCTTGGGATCGCGTATTTCGAACTTCGTGGATTCATGGAACTGGGTTCGAGGCTTGGTGCTTGGATCTTTCCTGGTTTGTGGTTCCTCTCTCCAGTCTGATCGGTTTGTTCATGGTTTGATGTATGCTCATATCTGGTTCCTTTTGGTGGTTGTTGATGATTCTTTCTTCCTCCTATCTGGTGGGGGTTTGGCCAGAGCTTTGAGGTCTTATATTTGGGAGTGCGGTGTTGGCCTGAGGCACTTTGAGTTCCTATGTGAGGGTGTGCGGTGTTGGCCCAAGGCACTTTGAGGTCCTTTGTGAGGGCGTGCAACTTCTGGTCATCTCTTTTGTTGGTGTTTTGTTGGTCGGGGTCTTCAATGGTGCTGCTTCTATTTGGTTCTGTTGTTGTGAGGAGTTTTCATACCACTCTGACCTGGTTCATCTGGCCACCGAGGTTTTGTTGGGATTTATTTTCTGGGGTTATTTCCGTGGCGGGGTTTCTTCCTATTTGGGGTCTTTTCCTCAGTTCCCGTCTTTGTATTTTCTTTGTGGCTTACCAGCCATCTTTTGTGACCCTTTGGGATTTCATTTTTCTTATTTCTCTATCGATGATTGGGTCGTTCTTAAGGCACCTAAAAAATGTAATTTGTTTCTCTTCGGATGAATAAAATTATACATTTTTTCGTGGAAAAAAAAGAAGCTAGTTTTCACAAGAGAACATTATTTTTTTCTTTACTTTTTTTTCTCTGCTTTCTTTTTTTCTTTTTATTTAAGAAGGAAAGAAGAAATAAACCAAAGTGGGGTTTCAACAGGTTGGGAATCCTCCCTTCATACAATATCCATCTCATATTGTCACTGAATACGTTGGATGAATTCTTCTCGGCTGACAATATGTTGGTAAAATCTTAGCATATGCCCATTAACCAAGAAATAAATCCCTTCCTCGTCAATGGTATTTATCTTCACATAACCATTGTCAAAGGTATTCACAAATTTATATGGGCCTAACCAACATGTGACGAACTTTCCTTTAAAATTTTTAAATTTGGAATAAAAAAGGAGAGCCCAATCACCTAGTTTGAACTGCTTTTTTTTGGATAAACTTGTCATGTCACTTGATTCTCTACTGTTGGACAAGGGTGGTGTTAGTGCTTGAGATATTCTAAGACTACATTTAGAAATATTCTAAGAATATCTTCAAAGAGATTTGTTTTTTTTAGGGTTTGGTGGATCAAACTAAATGGGGTTTGGATTTTTAGCTCAAAGATGACTTTCAGACCAATACACCATGTTCATGAAAAAAAGGAAAATGAACCCAATAATCAAACACTTTAGATTAAATAGTGAAAGATGGAAGAATGAAAGGAAAAAAATATGAATATATCAATTTAGCATCCTTCTCATTTAATAAATCCACAAGACTAAAAAATTCATTAATCAGAAATACTTTCCAATTAAGAACAAATATACTTAAATGATATTTATTCAATACATGCAATCACAGTAAATCCTTCACTGCTCAAGAATATGTAGAACATTGACCATACATGTATCCTACATCAATATCCATCATATTCAAGTAATAACATAAGTGAAAACATAAGAAAGGCACAATTTGATAATGAATCCACAAGAATCTTCAGTAATGAGACATTTGTATTAATTCCAATGATTCCATACAAGGATATGTCTTTTACAAACATTGGCCAATCTCCCCAAAACTGAACCCTCTCTTCAATCTACATTTTGTATTTTATAGATACAAAATTGATTTCAAAATATATCTAAGATTCAAAATTAATGGATCATAACCTAATTTTAGGAACAAAATATTAATTACACATATTATGATTTGATTTCCTGATTTGGAGCATAAAATCCAATTTTAGTTTCAAATCCACTTTCTAATCTTTTCCCTTTCACTGACTCATATTTAGATCTCAATTACATCTTTTAAACATAACAACCCTCATATGATATATAAACATATGTATCAAAGGGTTTGTCAAAAAGGAACAACAACTTTCTAGATACACTACATATTCAAGATTCACAAAATAACAAGAAATTGCCATCTTCAAAAGTTCTGGTAGCTCTTTTTCATTTTCTTGTGTAGAAGTCACTACTAAAAGTGTAATCTTCAAAAAAATTGAATTACCCTTTGGAGTCTATGTATTGCTTCTCATAGAACACTTTGAACAACTTATGCAAGTAGCTTAAGATTGTCCTTGTCTTGGTTTTTGAGTTTCTCTTGAAGCCATTTCCTTTTCAATTTCTTGCCCCGCCTAAATAACTTACCATTATTTTGGTATATTTTATGAGCCCAATCACACAACCTATTATGCTTGGTAGCCAACTTGTCTTTCTTTTCCATGGCCTTCTTATTCTTCCTTCTAAACACAACATTCTCATGTCTGAGATGTTTGATCAGACCCTTAAATTTATTCAACCTTTTATGCAACTTTTCAGTCTTCTCGTCACCTTAATTGCTTGGTTGTATCATTATGATTGATTATTGTACTGACATTTTATCCTTATGTTGGTATTTTTCTAGCTCATAGTCTTCACTGCCAGAATATGGTAAATTTAGAATATTTTTACCCTGACTTGGCTGAGATGAAATTACTTGTTCTTCTATGACTATTTCAGGAGCATCATGTTCATATTCTTCAATGGGTATAAAGCTTTGAGGTTACAAGTCTCCCTTCTCCAAGGATTGATTGGATTCTTCAAGTTTAGGAGTCTTCTGCTCTATCTTCTTGGATCTCTTATTCTTCTTTATCTTCTTCTTGTCTAGGGTAGACCTAGAGAACTCTATCTCTCTTTGTCCTTCTTCATTCTCTGGCAATGATCCCTCTGAATCATCATCTATGGTAAGGAAAATGTTTTTTATAAAAGGATTTGCAATAGATTTTGCATTTAATATCAACTTATTTGTCAGACGAGTGTGTGGTTTTCTTGATACATACTCCTCTAGTGCTTTCTTTTTAGTTTTTTGATAATATTTTCCAATTCCCTTTCTGACTGTTGTGCTATTGGATGGTTTCTTGATGACAGGCTCTGTATTTATTGAATCAATCATAGTTGTTCTTCTCTTTTTTCTGTTATACATCTTTTTGACATCCAAAGATGAACCTCTATGTTCTAGGATGGATTCTACAACCTCGTTTGATGTGCCTTGTTCTTCGAAGGAAATATTTCTTGCAACACTTCTAGTCATTCTTGTAAATGATTTTATTTCCTATTCCGTAGAGGAAGATTGAATGACCATATTTATAGGGTTTTTTAGGGTTTTAATTTTTTCAATGGGGGTATTAAGTTCTGTAACTTGTGCATCATGAATTTCTGCATTGAAATTGGACAAGATATATTTCCAAGTTTTCTTTGATTTATTCAACTCCTCCATGATTAATAATTTGATCAAACCATGATGAGAAACACTATGTCTGTTTTTTTCGGGGTGAGCCTAAATCTTGGATGACATTTTCGTTAAACTTTTTAATAAGAAAACTGGCAGACTCATTCTTCTTTCTCTTGTGAGATGTAACAAAAATCTCATGTGATACATTAGGATAATAATATATCTACCTTCATAGGTTATATACTTTTGAACCATCTTCAACAGGTCAACCCATTCGTCCTTGAGCCATCTCCTTGGAATACCTTTGCTCCAGTCAGGGTTTTGATACTTTGGATTTAAGAACTGGTTGATTTCTGCATTGATGATGGTTTGGTTCTTAGACAAGTTTTCTCCATCAATTGGTAACCTAGCAACAACTGCAATGGATGCCTCTGAACTTGTAAAGTCAAATATCTAAGCTTGAACTTGTTGCCATCAAAATTTTATGTGAATGCTCTAGCGACCTCTGGATCAGATCCTCGAAGCCTTTCACATAAAGAGAACCATCCAACTTGTTTGAATTGATGAACTAACTCAAAGTAGGCTTCTATCATTTCAATGCCATCTGGTTTGACGCATACAACATTCCCTCCTTTCCCATTCCTGCAAACTAAAAGTTTTGTAGTGATATGCCGATAATTAGAGTGAACAGGGTTATTTCTCATGTGAGAGTAAAACTTCAAGGATTTGTGATTTTCAAATAGCTTAACCAACATGTGGTGAAGTTATGTCTAGGATATGCAATCATTTCAATGATTGTAGGGAGGTTAACAAACTTTGGGAAATGACAAGATATAGTGACTTGATATGGCACACGACTTAACGGATTCGGGATATGCAAGCATATGATAACCTTTCAAACTAAACATCAAATAAAGTTTTCATGAATTTCTTGTCATTTGTACCACAAAATTACTATGACCACTAATTACCTTTCTAACCCTAATGTATAAATTCCGGTAGCGACAATTCACTACCAGATGTTCAAACTTTTAATCAAAGGTAAAAGCTGTCACATATGCTATAGGGAGAATCAAATTTTTATTGAGAAAATTGACTAATTGAATTGAATGTGAATCAAAATGGACTTTTAAAAGGCTTATTTCAGACTTCAAGGGATGTTGAAAAATAAATTAGATCAGGGAAAAAACCAACTAACTTAAACACACCATACTGACTTAATTTTTTTTAGAGAGGACGAGGAAATTTATATCTCCTTAGATTAGGTGCTAACAAGACACAATCATCGAATTTGATGCACCACCCCCACACATGAAAAAAATATAACACCAAACCAACACAAATAACCCTAATATGTTAACATGTATTAGATTACATCCTTAATGCCATAACCAACAATATATTATAATGGATTGAAAAAAATTGGCTAAAAATGCACAAAACAACACACCACCCCCCAAAAAAATAAATATTGGGGGATTTGTGTTGGAACAACAATATTTTCTAGTTCATCACACCTATATATCTTCAATATATAGTCACTTGATGGTAAACAATCAATTAGAAGAGTCGAATGGGAGGTTGAATCAACAATCAATTAGGAGGTTGGTTGAGGAGTCAACCAAGAGACCAACTAACCTTTCGACTTGTCAAATAGTTAAAATATAATAGTCGATTGGGGCGCATAATAGGGAAGAAATTAAAGAGGTCATTATTTTCTCTAACCAATTTATGCGGACCTCTACTTCCTCACTTCAAGGGAGTTGGTTATAACTTGGTGCTATATGAGATGGTTGTATGAGTTGATATAAGTGTGTAATGAATCATGTGTTGTGTATGGAAATATTTTGGTTTCTTA
>CBVK0102515154.1:0-11162 GCA_900067695.1 Picea abies
AACCCCTAATTTCTCTCCATGCTTTATTCAACCTATCCACTCCTTAGACCCTAAAGTTGATTGGCTACATCAAAAATAGATTGGTAGTTGTTTTAATTGATAGTGGTAGTATCCATAATTTTTATTCATATATGAGTGGTCGAGGAAACCCATTATTATGTCCACACAATTCATAATTTTCAAATTATGATAGAAATGGTAGCAAGATGAAATGTGGTGGAGAGTGTGACAACATGAGACTTCAAATAAGGGAATATCAACTCAAATCCAACATGTTCACTATTGAAATGGGAAACTATGATGTGGTATTAGGAGCATAATGGTTATGGACATTGGGCCCGATTACCTTGGAATTTTAGGAATTGTACATGGGATTTACTAAACATTGACAAAAACATACAATCAAAGGGCTCAAGTCTGGCTCCTTGGAAAATATTATCTCTCAATGTGTGGAAGAGTTATTGAAGAAAGACCACTCTAGCATTATTTCCCAAATCAATGTATCGAAGTTGTTGACAACCCACCACAAGAGATACACCCTGATATATAGTTGATCAATAGGTGTTTTACACACCTCGTGGATTACTCCCTTCATGAGGTTAGAACGATAATGTTATTCCATCAATTGCAGGCAGTCAACCACTCATAGTGTGTATTTACTAGCACCCTCTTGCACAAAAGAATGAAATTGAAAAGATTGTCCAAAAATTGTTGGAAGCATGTGTTATTCATCCTAGCACTACCATTATTCATCACCAATGGTCATGGTATTGAACAAAGAAGGAAATTGGTGCATGTGTCTAGATTTCCATACTCTCAATAAGCTCACCATCATAGATAAATTTTCCATCCCAATTATTATTGACCTCTTGGATGAGCTTCATTGTGTCAGGTCTTTCACTAAACTGGACCTTCACTAAGGATACCACCAATAAAATATGGAGGAGGTGGACATTACAAATACTATCTTCAACACTCACATAGGTCATTATGAGTTTTTAGTGATTCCCTTTGGCCTTTGCAATGCCCCATCCACTTTTCAGAGCCCCATGAATAATATTTTTCAATCTTTCTACACACTTTTGTGCTTGTATTCTTTGATGATATCTTGATATATAACAAAACATGGGCAACACATGTATATCATGTTGATAGAGCCTTGAAAATCCTTAGGGATAACCAATTGTTCCTTAAATGTTTGAAATGTGCTTTTGTTGTTTCAGAGGTAGAATACTTGAGTCACATGGTTGGTCAAGATGGGTTGCGAATGGATCCCAAGAAAATTGAAGCGATGAAGGACTAAATGAATTGCATCCTCCTTAACTACCCTACTTATGAAGAATGCATTTACATGGAATGAGGTAGTTGAGTAGGCCTCTTCCACCTTAAAGGAGTTCATGTGTACTACACCAATCATAGTCATGCCTGATTTCACTAATATGTTTGTCTTGGAATGTGATGCTTCAGAATGAGACATTGGAGCCATATCGATGCAATGAGAGTGCCCCTTGTCATTCACTAGTAAACAATTGTGTGACAAAATTTTGGGCAAGTCCTCCTATGAGAAAGAGATGATGACTATCATTCATGTTATAAGGGCACCCACATCTCACTGGGAGGCACTTCCAAATAAAGACAAATCATCATAGTTTGAAGTATTTTCTGGAACAACAATTATAATCATTTGAATGGCACAAGTGGGTTATTAAGATGCTTGGGTATGATTATGAGATCATATATAAGAAAGTAAAAGAGAATGTAGTAGCTAATGCTTTATCTAGGAAAAATGAGGATGAAATATCTCTCTTTGCCCTATCCTTACATGTACATGATTGGTTGGCTTAAGTTGGTCGGGAATAGTTCAAAAATGACAATAGGTGGTTCAACTCATCAACATATTTAGAAGGACCCCAATCCCCCTAAAGGCTATAATTGGAGACAAGACTCCTTGCATTATAAAGGATGCAATTTTCTAGTGCATAGTTTTTCTTTAAAACAAAGGGTGTTAGAGGAGCTACATTCATCTCCAACCTTTTACACCTATGTGGAAAATATTTTGGACATCATAGTTTCTATTTGTTTGAATCCAAATGTCCATGGTGGGAATTTGGAGCACTATATTAAGCCATTCATCATGAGCCATCAAATGAGATTCAACATGAGCACCTTGGCATGTGACCCAAGTGTACGAATGAGCTCCTTGGATCCCTTCAACATTGCAGTTAGTAATTGCACATGGGACATGGCCTACTTTAGCATAGCAGTCAATAATTGTACTCGAGGCCCATATTTAGGGACAAACTTCATGGACTACTTAAACATTGTGTCAAACCCTTGTACATAGAACCTTGGTTCCTTGGACTACTTCAACATTGTGATTAACACCCATACATGGGACCATGGTTTATGGTTGTACATCCTCACTACAAGCGTTGAGGGTAACGTTTTTTGAATGGGGATGGAATGTTGGGATCCACCATAGGGGTGTAATTATGGGGCCAAAGGGCACATTAGAATTCTAATAGTTATGGTGGCCATTCAATGTAAAGTGGATTGGGTCCTCTATGGTTGTTATTATTAAATAAATCTCACTAGTGAGTCAAAACTAAAGCATGGGATAAATGTAACGTGACCTCGTTAAAGAAGGTCCACTAGTTAGTTAGGAGATGGTTATGACTAAGGTTCTCTATTTCGCTATAAATAAGTATGGAGTCCTTCTGGATATGTATTAGAGTATTTTGCGTTGGAGGTTAGCTCACTAAGGGGCTACTCTACCTTAAGAGGCAAGTGATAAAGAGTGGATTCCTTCCATAAAAGGATCATTGTAAGGTGTTTCCCTACGTTAAGGGTATTTTGATAAATAAAGTGTGAGTATTTATGAATATTTTGTTTATGCTTCATGCTTAAGGGTCACAGATCATAATAGAAGTGTTTCCCAACTGCATCAACATATAGATATTATTGGAGGAAACAAAGGACCCGCCCATAAAGAATTATCATATACCACATATGAAAACCACTCCTCATGTGATATTAGTTGGTTTAATGCCTTTCCATTGGCTCAATAAAGCACTATTTGATTTCCTCCAAGTATGTTTTTAAAACAATTTAAATTCATGGTTTTAATGGTTTGCTTGTTAGTATGCATGCATAGAGGTAAGCATAGTTATCTTTGATTTATTTGTCAATCGCATGTGTTTGCCTCGTCTCTTAACAATTGGTTGAGATTGCTTTTTGGTACACACTCACATGAAAAGAAATACAATAGTACTATATTGAAAATTTGAGCCTTAATCTTGTTCTTGGTTGTTTCCAAGGTTACTTATAACTTTCTAGTAGTTCACAGGTTCTCATAGGATTCCTCCTTGACCCCAATACATAGTTGTGAGGTCCATATTTTGAAAAAATAGATTTTCTAACATTCCTAAGAAATTGTTCCCAAGTTTTCCCTTTTCTTCAAAGTGGCATGTGAGTCTCTTTGAAACCCATGCAATTTAGAGTTGCACATGTGAGTTGTGTCTCAATCCGATCACACAACTATGGCTTCTGCAGCATGTGCAATGCACATAAATTTCAAATTTTTAGTAGCAATTTGTTTTGCTCAATGGTAATATTAGCAAGTTATTTTTTCCAAGATTTATTAATTGCTTTAACATTGTTATTTTTCACTAAATTGCTCTAAGTTAAGAAACCTATTTGATAAATAATGAAATATTTTATTTCAAGTATTTCTTGCTTTTCCTTTTCAACAATTTTGATTTCAGTATCTTATCTTTCTGCACTATCATATCCAGTTCATCACATCACTTGGGCACACAATGATGGATCTAAAGGCTCTTCCACATTAGATTATGCTCTTCATCTTGTGCTCATAGGTGATCTTGGTGAATTAGAAATGATCAATAATTTAAAGTACCACATTTAACACTCCTTAAAAGACAACAAGCTTGGTTCATTATGCTAAGCCAAGCAAACAAAAAAACAAAAAGTTAATATAACTAATTAAATTCTCTAAAGAGGACCAAAAACATTTTATAGTCTAGGTTAGGATCGCGGATTTAGGAATCCAAACAACACTCCATGGCTATTTCTCATGAAATTGTAGATGTTATCCTAGGGTACTTGAAATTCTTTCTAGAAAATGTGATTTACTAGTATAAGGGACACACCCTCTTTTGGGTGTTAATGCTTTGATAAATTAACCCTAGATCGTTAGCTTACTTTCCTTTGTCATTTCTTGGTAAAACTTGATATGGACCTGATCATAGAGGTACCTTAATGATCCATAGCCATAGGTTAACATAATAAAAATATAAAACCCTAATTAACCTAGTGGCTCTCCCCCTCTCTTTAATCCTCTCCTTCCTCATCTTGGATCTTCTTGGTTTTGCCCAAAAATGGAGTGGTGACTCCACTCATTTTCTCTTCTTTTTAGTGATGTGTGTGGTTGGGTGGCCTTCCATCCTCACCCTCACGTTGCATGTGGTATAACAAATACATTCATTTGTTCACAAAGTCAGCTCATATGTTGAGGAGTTAATGCATTGTGTTTCATGATCTCAATTATTCTCGTCTACATTAGAATAATGATGGGATGCTTTTAATGTTGTGGATTTTCCCTTTACTGAAGGGATGAATCTATTATCGATTTCTTTGCCTTCTTTTAAACTTTAGGGTAGAAAGGCTTGGTTTTTTCATTAGTTCTTAGTTACATATTCATTTCTTTAGTTTGGTACATACTTGTGGTAGTTCACAATGTGTTTCTTGTTATGTTGCAAGATGGTTTTTGTGTGATCCCTATGCATGTGACTGGACTTTATGTGTCATCCTGCCCAATGATCTCCATGAGAAGAAGGTCAGTGACCTATGGAGCATCCATCCTACATTGTTGTCAAGGTCCTACGTCCAATCCCATCATACCTTGTTGATAACTACCATATTGAATGCATCATAATCCAAGTCTTAACTCCCACCATGCCTTACTATCCATTGTATTAAATGCATAATTTATGTAATTAAGAATGAATCTGGTGGTAGCATAATTGTCAATGAGATGGTCATTTGCAAGGGGTATTACTAGAGAAGAACCGACCTAGCGATAGTTGGATTTGTTGCAATTTTGAACAACAAACCTTAGTTTATTTTATCAAAGATAGCAAGAAACAGGTGAAAAATTATCAATCTACCAACTTAGCACAAGGTATCAACATTGAATCTTTGTATTCATTAGTATTTTTGTCATTTTAGGGTTTACCACTATAAAAATAGATGAGATGGAGAGATATTCATTAGTCATATGCTTGTTTGGATAAAGTATTATTAGCACAAAACTATCCTTGTGGTAAATGGAATTTATTTCAATTTGGAAGCTTGACCTTCAATTTAATTTTTCAAAGATAGAAATATATGACCACAAACTTCCCAATCCAATAATTTAGCATAAGATATCACTACTAACTCCTCATATTTATGTTGTGATGCTCGATCCTTGGAGGCTTTAATTGTTATAATTCTAGTGGTTTAACCTCTATGTAATGTAAATGCTTTCTCAATTCAAGCATTCAACAATTTGGATGTAAAATTTACAATGTAATATGTTTCTATCACAGTTTTCCAATTCATTGCTAAGCCCGCTCATTAAGATATTGGAGGAATTATCACATGACTACAATATATTTGCAAAATTTACAATAAATTGAGAACCACCATTATCATCGCACCAATTTTGTCCACCTATAATGCTTACGTAATTTGAGTCAAAGACAACCCAAATCATCATTAACCATACCTAATACTCTCTAAAACATGGAATTTAGGCCAATTGCATGCCTCTAATCCAATTCAAAATTTAGATTGACCATTATAGGGATTGTGCATATTTCCCTTTGTTAGTTACATAACTTATGTAGATATTTCCTCTAAACCCACATGATCGTTGTAATGACATGATTTAAACAATTTCACAACCCACTAATGCTAGAGGCCACTTAATAAACTTTGTAGGTGAATACTTTATCATACCAATTTACTTTCTTCATTCAATACAAGGGTTGTTGGCCCCTTCATTTTTGGGTTAAGGAAACATTGGTGTTCTGTCCAGAAAGTGGAGCCATGTCAATAGAGAAAAAAGAAACACACAACACCTAATTTGAGGATTTTGAGGTTCGACTACAAGCAAGTTGGAGGAAAGGCGATTGGAGTATAAGGTGATAGAGACCAAGCAATCAAACTTGTGACTTACATAAACAACCAACAGACTAGCGAGGTATAGCCGCAAGAGTAGAATCTAACCATAAAATTCATGATTAGACAACTTAATTTGCAAGGAAAAACATAGAGTTTAGTGCCAACATGATAAAGAGATTCTTAAAAACCCTTGACAATAAACAACAACAACAACATGGTCTATCCCACTATCAAAAAACCATGCTCGGGACATAGTCTTTACAATTTGTAAGCATCTTCTTTGTGTAGGTCACAGATCCAAAAGTTGTTCTCCTATATTGGCTAAGCAATAATAGACTTTATTCTTAATCATCCACCCCCTCCTATATTGGCTAAGCAATAATAGACTTTATTCTTAATCATCCACCCCCTTATGAAATGTAAAAGCCACATTGATATTTCCATCATATATACTTCTTGTGTTGAGGAATCACATTCCTCAACATATGTTTCCTTACGATCCAACCCACCTACAACCCAACCTCAAAACATCAAAACAAGTGTGTCATGGTACCTTGTTCTCATGACTCACCCAGTTCCATTGCTATATTAACCCAAAAATGAAGAGGCCAACCAGGGCACTTGGCCTTCTGTTGGTCAATTTAGTCACATGGGTGCCTATACTTGAATCTCATGCATTCCCATTGGAACTAGTTAACCTTCAATCTCATATTTGGCCAATAAATATAGGCCTATGCCATGCATTCTACATGCTTTTGGTGTGCTAAGGTTATGCTTCCAAGATTGTATCAAAGAGTGTGAAGTCCCTTGATTCCACTCTCATTTATTGATTTTCCCTTAGGCTCATGTTGCTGAAATTACTCTTCAAAGTGTCAATTGCACAAGGGGAAGTTGTTGGGATCCTCCCTAGGCATTTAATGGTGGGGGAGGGGTCCCGGGGGGGGTGGTGCACTGAAGGTCCCACTAGAGTAGTGGTAGTTATGGTGGCCATTCAATGTAAAGTGGAATGGGTCCACTATTGTTGTCATTATAATTGGAGCTTTGCTCATAGGAGGTTTCCCCCTCGAAGAGGCCCACAAACATTTCTCACTCTTTTGAAGATATTTAATACAAGGGATATATTTTGTAGGTTTAATCTTATTTTCTCTTGCATTTTCCTTTCTAAATTTAATTTCTATGAGTATTGTTCATGTTATGCTATTTTTGTTGATTAAGTACATTACCCCATTCTAGAGTCACCTCAGGAGGAACCCCTAATTTCTCTCCATGCTTTATTCAACCTATCCACTCCTTAGACCCTAAAGTTGATTGGCTACATAAAAAATAGATTGGTAGTTGTTTTAATTGATAGTGGTAGTTTCCATAATTTTTATTCATATACGAGTGGTTGAGGAAACCCATTATTATGTCCACACAATGCATAATTTTCAAATTATGATAGAAATGGTAGGAAGATGCAATGTGGTGGCAAGTGTGACGAGGTGAGACTTCAACTAAGGGAATATCAACTCAAATCCAACATGTTCACTATTGAAATGGGAAACTATGATGTGGTATTAGGAGCATAATGGTCATGAACATTGGGTCCGATTACCATGGATTTTTAGGAATTGTACATGAGATTTACTAAACATGGACAAAAACATACACTAAAAGGGCTCAAGTCTGGCTCCTTGGAAATTATTAGCTCTCAATGTGTGGAAGAGTTATTGAAGAAAGACCACTCTATCATTATTTCCCAAATCAATGTATCCAAGTTGTTGACAACCCACTAGAAGAGATACACCCTGATATATAGTTGATCAATAGGTGTTTTAGACACCTCGTGGCCTAATCCCTTCATGAGGTTAGAACGATAATGGTATTCCATTGAGTCCAAGCAGTCAACCACTCATAGTGTGTATTTATTGGCACCCTCTTACACAAAATAATGAAATTGAAAAGATTGTCCAAAAATTGTTGGAAGTAGGTGTTATTCATCCTAACACTACCATTATTCATCATCAATGGTCATGGTATTGAACAAAGAAGGAAATTGGTGCATGTGTCTGGATTTCCGTACTCTCAATAAGCTCACCATCACAGATAAATTTCCCATCCCAATTATTCTTGACCTCTTGGATGAGCTTCATTGTGCCAAGTCTTTCACTAAACTGGACCTTCACTAAGGATTCCACCAATAAAATATGGAGGAGGTGGACATTACAAAGACTATCTTCAACACTCACAAAGGTCATTATCAGTTTTTAGTGATGCCCTTTGGCCTTTGCAATGCCCCATCCACTTTTCAGAGCCCCATGAATAACATTTTTCAATCTTTCTACACACTTTTGTTCTTGTATTCTTTGATGATATCTTGATATATAACAAAACATGGGAAACACATGTATATCATGTTGATAGAGCCTTGAAAATCCTTAGGGATAACCAATTGTTCCTTAAATGTTTGAAATGTGATTTTGTTGTTTCAGAGGTAGAATACTTGAGTCACATTGTTGGTCAAGATGGGTTGCGAATGGATCCCAAGAAAATTGAAGCTATGAAGGATTAAATGAATTGCAACCTCCTTAAATACCCTACTTATGAAGAATGCATTTACATGGAATGAGGTAGTTAAGTAGGCCTTTTCCACCTTAAACGAGGTCATGTGTACTACACCAATCATAGTCATGCCTGATTTCACTAAGATATTTGTCTTGGAATGTGATGCTTCAGGATGAGACATTGGAGCCATATCTATGCAATGAGAGTGCCCCTTGTCATTCACTAGTAAACAATTGTGTGACAAAAATTTGGGCAAGTCCTTCTATGAGAAAGAGATGATGACTATCCTTCATGTTATAATGGCACCCACATCTCATTGGGAGGCACTTCCAAATAAATACAAATCATCATAGTTTGAAGTATTTTCTGGAACAACAATTATCATCATTTGAATGGCACAAGTGGGTTATCAAGATGCTTGGGTATGATTATGAGATCATATATAAGAAAGTAAAAGAGAATGTAGTAGCTAATTCTTTATCTAGGAAAAATGAGGATGAAAGATCTTTCTTTGCCCTATCCTTACATGTACATGATTGGTTGTCTTAAGTTAGTCAGGAATGGTTAAAAAATGACAATAGGTGGTTCAACTCATCAACATATTTAGAAGGACCCCAATCTCCCTAGAGGCTATAATTGTAAACAAGACTCTTGCATTATAAAGGATGCAATTTTCTAGTGCATAATTTTGCTTTAAAACAAAGGGTTTTAGAGGAGCTACATTCATCTCGAACCTTTTACACCTATGTGGAAAATCTTTTGGACATCATAGTTTCTATTTATTTGAATCCAAATGTCCATGGTGGGCATTTGGAGCACTATATTAAGCCATCAAATGGGAGTCAACATGAGCACCTTGGCATGGGACCCAAGTGTACGAATGAGCTCCTTAGATCCCTTCAACATTGCAGTTAGTACTTGCACATGGGACATGGCCTACTTTAGCATGGCGGTCAATAATTGTACTCAAGACCCATATTTACGAACAAACTTCATGGACTACTTAAGCATCGTGTCAAACCCTTGTACATAGGACCCTGGTTCCTTGGACTACTTCAACATTGTGATTAACACTCATACATGGGACCATGGTTTATGGTTGTACATCCTCACTACAAGCATTGAGGGTAACATTTTTTGAATGGGGATGGAATGTTGGGATCCACCTTAGGGGTGTAATTATGGGGCCAAAAGGCCCATTAGAATTCTAATAGTTATGGTGTCCTTTCAATGTAAAGTGGATTGGGTCCACTATGGTTGTTATTATTAAATAAATCCCACTAGTCAGTCAAAACTAAAGCATGGAATAAATGTAACGTGACCTCATTAAAGATGGTCCACTAGTTAGTTAGGAGATGGTTATGACTAAGGTTCTCTATTTCGCTATAAATAAGTATGGAGTCCTTCTGGATATGTATTAGAGTATTTTGCATTGGAGCTTAGCTCACTAAGAGGCTGCTCTACCTTAAGAGGCAAGTGATAAAGAGTAGATTCCTTCCATAAAAGGATCATTGTAAGGTGTTTCCCCACCTTAAGGGTATTTTGATAAATAAAGTGTGAGTATTTATGAATATTTTGTTTATGCTTCATGTTTAAGGGTCATGGATCATAATAGAAGTGTTTCTCAACTGCATCAACATATAGATCTTATTGGAGGAAACAAAGGACCCGCCCATAAAGAATTATCAGATACCACATATGAAAACCACTCCTCATGTGATATTAGTTGGTTTAATGCCTTTCCATTGGCTCAATAAAGCACTATTTGATTTCCTCCAAGTATGTTTTAAAAAAAAAAAATTCATGGTTTTAATGGTTTGCTTTTTAGTATGCATGCATAGGGGTAAGCATAGTTATCTTTGATTTATTTGTCAATCACATTTGTTTGTCTCAACTCTTAGCAATTGGTTGAGATCGCTTTTTGGTACACACTCACATGAAAAGAAATACAATAGTACTATATTGAAAATTTGAGCCTTAATCTTGTTCTTGTTGTTTCCAAGGTTACTTCTAACTTTCTAGTAGTTTACAGGTTCTCATAGGATTCCTCCTTGACCCCAATACATAGTTGCGAGGTCCATATTTTGAAAAAATAGATTTTCTAACATTCCTAAGAAATTGTTCCCAAGTTTTCCCTTTTCTTCAAAGTGGCGTGTGAGTCTCTTTGAAACCCATGCAATTTAGAGTTGCACATGTCTCAATCTTACGATCACACAACTATGGCTTCTGCAGCCTGTGCAATGCACATAAATTTCAAATTTTTAGTAGCAATTTGCTTTGCTCAATGGTAATCTTAGCAAGTTATTTTTTCCAAGATTTATTAATTGCTTTGAAATTTTTATTTTTCACTAAATTTCTCTAAGTTAAGAAACCTATTTGATAAATAATGAAATATTTTATTTCAAGTATTTCTTGCTTTTCCTTTTCAACAA